>CM077173.1:7970813-8218313 GCA_039654105.1 Coreius guichenoti | reverse complement strand
GTCTCTGAGGTCTACAGAGAATTCCTTGGACTTCATGGCTTGGTTTGTGCTCTGACATGCACTGTTAACTGTGGGACCTTATATAGACAGGTGTGTGCCTTTCCAAATCATGTCCAATCAACTGAATTTACCACAGGTGGACTCCAATAAAGTTTTAGAAACATCTCAAGGATGATCAGTGGAATCAGGATGCACCTGAGCTCAATTTTGAGGGTCATGGCAAAGGCTGTGAATACTTATGTACATGTGATTTTTTCGTTTTTATTTTTAATAAATTTGCAAAGATTTCAAACAAACTTCTTTTACGTTGTCATTATGGGGTATTGTTTGTAGAATTGAGGAAAAAAATATTGAATTTAATCCATTTTGGCTTTACACCACTGCATCCAACATTGCATTGCACATGGTGATGTAAGGCTTGGACGCAGCTGCTCAGCCATGGAAACCCATTCCATGAAGCTCTCTACACACTGTTCTTGAGCTAATCTGAAGGCCACACGAAGTTTGGAGGTCTGTAGCTATTGACGCTGTCCTATCACGGTACCACGCTTGAATTCACTGAGCTTCAGTGAATTCATGTGCTTGATTTTATACACCTGTGGCCATGGAAGTGATTGGAACACCTGAACTCAATGATTTGGAGGGGTGTCCCATAACTTTTGGCAATATAGTGTATCTTGATTACAATCATCAGATACGTCACTGTTTGCACCAAAAGCGCTGAAACACAAATTCCAAAACCCAAAAGTACACCTGCTCTGTGCCTCATCAATAATGCACATCCTATCTGCCAATGGACCATGTGCTGTTCCGTGAACACTCACTACGAGCTGTCCACACTGGTCATGACTCATACAAAGCAAAAAGTAATTTTCCTCCTGGAGGGTTTGTATTAAAAAGTAAAGCTATCCATCTGTTATATAAAGGTGCTCCACACAGGGCAACATTTTGGGCACTAATGTAGTTTTGGGAAACAGGCATCAACTTCCGCAGGAACATTATTACTCAAGTTTATTACTCTCTGCCCCACCCTGACTCCTATTTCTAAATATGCTGCCTGGCGGTTGTGGACAAAAAGTTGTTTGTACATTATTTGTTCATGCAGTTTGAGAGAAAAAAATCTATATTTAAAAATTCTATTTAGAAACTACAGGGATACTGATCTTGTATGAGCTTCAACAATAATTAATTCTGCTTGCATTGTCAAAACAGATGACTCTTCTTGCCAGCAAACAACATGCACTTGTGCCATTTATTTTAAGCTGATTTAGTAGGAAAGCGTATGCTAGACACTTAAATGTAAACATTTTAATTGTTTACACATATTAAGCAAATTGGACAGAACGTGATGCGCTCTAAGGCCAGTATGTGTCAAATTATCAGAGAACTGAGCTGTGCAGATGTGAAATCGCATCTGTGATCGTGATCGCATGCTCTGGGAAACTGCAGTAGCCAGCAGTGTCATCATTCAATCTGCTGCACAGGAGGAGCATCCGTCTGGACGCATCACACATCTGCTAGAGAAGCAGGGGAAAATCCGAGAGTGAAAGGCTGTTTGTAGTGTCACGGCCCTTTCCTGTAGATTCCTATGAAAGAGTAGGAAGGTTTGCATAATGACCTAACAGAATTGCCATTACAAGATCTTCTTAAACATGAGCTGAAGCCATGAATTCCTCGACTATATTTTGTCCTGCTGGTCTGGGCAGAATGTTCCGGCACTTTTCCGCATGTCCTGTGTCATTTACACCTGCTGCGTTCATGCCAGTGATGTCACTTCACTTCGGCCGTAACACACACCACCTGTCAATTACAGTGAGAGCAGTTTCTCACCATGGTGCTGACACCTGCCCTGACGCGCACAGATACACACCACGGCCAACTGTCCATCTGTGTTTCGCTCCAAATAACCCTCACTAGATGACCAATATTCAGGCATCTCATTTAGATACCGATTTCAACGATTTATCATGCCATTCAAAAGCTAAAGTCATGCTTACAGCTGCAATGGAAGTGAAAAGAAATGCATTGCATACATGAATGCTGCAATGTCACACACAAGTTTCTCACGGCCTGTTCTGATCACATTTAACCATGACAACAGAGCGAGCCACGCCATCACAAATCCATCACGCCACTTGTTAGGTAACACCATCATGTGTGTGAACTTTAGCTGTGATAAATAATGTAATAAGTGATATGAATGAAACATTTAGTTACGCAACTGAACAATGGCTTTCTTCATGCTAAAGCCACTGACTAATGGCACATGCCAGTAAGGATGATGACCACTTCATCAATGGATGCCGAATGAGGAAAGCTGATGTCAAAATGAGAAATACATTGCCATGTAATGAAACACATCTCTATCAGCTGTGATGTAGAACAGACATCCAATGCAACCTCATACATTATACAAAGACTATATGTTATATGGTTTATGTGTGTGTGTGTGTGTGTGTGTGTTTGAGTTTGAGTGAGTTTGGGTGTGTTTGTGTGGTTCAGGTATATCCTTCGTTATGGGGACACAAAGATGGCAATATCCAAAATCCTTGCCCTTGAGGGGACATTTTTTGGTCCCCATGAGGAAAACAGCTTATAAATCAGACTAAATCAGACTAAAAGATGTTTTTTGAAAATGTAAGGGGAAGTGTGTGTGTGTGTGTGTGTGCGTGTGTGTGTTTGACAGCCATCAAAGCCTGTATGTTATATGGTTTATGTTATATACACACACACTCATTATACTACTCAAAACAAAACTAAAGAAAGAGCAGAACATACAGTAGTTTTCTGCAGAAATTACTCAGTTCTCTTGATTGTATTAGTAGTCTAATGTTTTGTATCTGCATGAATGTCTAGGGATTATAATTTGTTGCTGTTGTTGTTGTGTCATGGCATAGTTGTTTTCTTTGCCACTGTTGCCACAGGCATCCTTGCAGGGATGCGAGACTGGGAATTCAAATAGTGCTTGGTGACAGTCTTTGTAATAGGCACGGCTACAAGAGAACCGGAATACGAAGTGAATACCGCCGCGGTGTTTACATAGCTGCAAGGCCACGGATCCTCACAATGCAAGGTGTACAAACTAAAGGCAGCGTGGTGCTAAAGAGTAGTTTATCTATTGAAAAGACAGAAAGGACGAGGACCATCATGTGCGTGCGTATGTGTGTTTGTTCAAGTCAAAATGCCTGGCACCCTTCACTTTCCTGTGCCCCCTCTATGGTTGTCTTTGATACAGTGAAAGAAGCTGTGGTATTTTTAGGATCCTTGTGATGAGGTGGAACCAATCTCTCTTCTCTATGGAGGCTGATGTCACTAGGGTGCGTGGGCATGTGGCAGGGATGCTGGGCTACCTGCTGTGAAAATGTGTAGTCTCTTACCACCCAGAAATTAGAGCAATACAAATTACATACTAATATAAACTGTGCAGAACCTGCGTATAATAGATTACTGACCAATGAAGATGTGTTCTCTTCTGTGGACTGAATGTCGGCTACATGCTCTCATATTTCTATGGATTTCCTAGTCAACCATTTTTAAATCACATTAACATAAAAGATGGTGCCGCTTTTGTACAGAAATGATTTGGCTTCTTGCGTGAGAGTGAGGAAAGTGTTTGATAGAGGCTTTGTTTTCAACATCCACATTTCATCCATTTTATTAATATATTACATCACAAAATGCATGCCATTTACTGAACTAATTCTGTTAGAGCTCTCTTAAATCTGTTTTAGGTTTAGTGTAGTAGTTCTGTTACGAAACCTATAGGGAACTACCTCACCGTCTATTGTAAGGTGACCAGATTTCTGAAATCGGGTTTCCTATACAGTGGGGAGAACAAGTATTTGATACACTGCCGATTTTGCAGGTTTGCCCACTTACAAAGCATGTAGAAGTCTGTAATTTTTATCATAGGTACTCTTCAACTGTGAGAGACAGAATCTAAAACAAAAATCCAGAAAATCACATTGTATGATTTTTAAGTAATTAATTAGCATTTTATTGCATGACATAATTATTTGATACATCAGAAAAGCAGAACTTAATATTTGGTACAGAAACCTTTGTTTGCAATTACAGAGATCATACGTTTCCTGCAGTTCTTGACCAGGTTTGCACACACTGCAGCAGGGATTTTGGCCCACTCCTCCATACAGACCTTCTCCAGATCCTTCAGGTTTCGGGGCTGTCGCTGGGCAATACAAACTTTCAGCTCCCTCCAAAGATTTTCTATTGGATTCAGGTCTGGAGACTGGCTAGGCCACTCCAGGACCTTGAGATGCTTCTTACGGAGCCACTCCTTAGTTGCCCTGGCTGTGTGTTTCGGCTCGTTGTCATGCTGGAAGACCCAGCCACGACCCATCTTCAATGCTTTACTGAGGGAAGGAGGTTAATGGCCAAGATCTCACGATACATGGCCCCATCCATCCTCCCCTCAATACGGTGCAGTCGTCCTGTCCCATTTGCAGAAAAGCATCCCCAAAGAATGATGTTTCCACCTCCATGCTTCACGGTTGGGATGGTGTTCTTGGGGTTGTACTCATCCTTCTTCTTCCTCCAAACACGGCGAGTGGAGTTTAGACCAAAAAGCTCTATTTTTGTCTCATCAGACCACATGACCTTCTCCCATTCCTCCTCTGGATCATCCAGACGGTCATTGGCAAACTTCAGACGGGCCTGGACATGCGCTGGCTTGAGCAGGGGGACCTTGCGTGTGCTGCAGGATTTTAATCCATGACGGCGTAGTGTGTTACTAATGGTTTTCTTTGAGACTGTGGTCCCAGCTCTCTTCAGGTCATTGACCAGGTCCTGCCGTGTAGTTCTGGGCTGATCCCTCACCTTACTCATGATCATTGATGCCCCATGAGGTGAGATCTTGCATGGTGCCCCAGACCGAGGGAGATTGATCGTCATCTTGAACTTCTTCCATTTTCTAATAATTGCGCCAACAGTTGTTGCCTTCTCACCAAGCTGCTTGCCTATTGTCCTGTAGCCCATCCCAGCCTTGTGCAGGTCTACAATTTTATCCCTGATGTCCTTACACAGCTCTCTGGTCTTGGCCATTGTGGAGAGGTTGGAGTCTGTTTGATTGAGTGTGTGGACAGGTGTCTTTTATACAGGTAACGAGTTCAAACAGGTGCAGTTAATACAGGTAATGAGTGGAGAACAGGAGGGCTTCTTAAAGAGAAACTAACAGGTCTGTGAGAGCCGGAATTCTTACTGGTTGGTAGGTGATCAAATACTTATGTCATGCAATAAAATGCAAATTAATTATTTAAAAATCATACAATGTGATTTTCTGGATTTTTGTTTTAGATTCGTCTCTCACAGTTGAAGAGTACCTATGATAAAAATTACAGACCTCTACATGCTTTGTAAGTAGGAAAACCTGCAAAATCGGCAGTGTATCAAATACTTGTTTTCCCCACTGTAGATCAATGGTCAAAATACCACTGAAATCTCACTTGTTATTATCTATGAAGTAAAAATGGGGTCAAAACAATATAATACAATACAATACAAGTTGAGATAGGCTACTATTATTATAATTAATAATTATTATGATGCCTCTATTAAAACCCTAACTGGTTTAAATATAATTCACTAAAAAACACACTATGAAAAATAGTAAACATTGCAAATAGCAAACATCAAAGCAGTATTATAACAAAATTATGACTCTACAAACAAACATACATACATACATACAAAAATAATACAAAATAAATGAGAACATGATAATGTATTTAACAAATATTTTTAACATTTAATATTTTTATTTTCACAAGCTGAATATACTGTTTCCTATGGAAGCTTGTTTCGAATAAAAAAAAAAAAAAGGTAATAGCGACTTATCTCAATTCTGACTTTTTTTCTTGCAATTGCCAGTTTATATCTCAAAATTCAGATTTTTTTCTCAGAATTGTGTGATATAATCTCACAATTGGAAGTTATAAAAACATGCATTTTCTTTCTCAGCTGTTTACGTTCACTTAAAACATAACACTGTGTTTACGTGAATAATCGCCAAGACCGGCATTCATAAAGTCAGAATTGTGAGTTATAAAGTCAGAAACTCAAAATTCTGAGAAAAAAGCCGGTATATTTTTTCCTCAGAATTGGACTTTATAACTCACAACTGCGAGTTTATATCTCATAATTCTGAGAAAAGAAGTCATAATTTCATGATATAAACACAACTGCAAGAAAAAAGTCAGAATTGCAAGTTCATATCTTGCCAATTCTGAGGAAAAAACATCATAATTGTGAGATAAAAAGTCGCAATTATCTTTTAAATTGTTTTATTCCGTGGCGGAAAAAAATATTTTTATGTTTGTGCTTGTGGAAATGAATTTGTATGTCCAATTAGGCGTATTATCTTGTATTTGTGCTTTCTGCAAATGTAGTTGTTGCAGGTGTAATTGTTTAGTTGATTTTTTTATTATTCATACATATCGAGGTGTGTGTTTACCCACGTAGTACAGTTAAGATGTGGTGTGGGAATTATTGTGTTATGACAGCAAAACTTTGGAACACTACACATTAATAAATATTAAGTTAGACATTAGCAAATGTTGCTAAGCTAATGTAATACAGAACAAATAAGCGAAAGAAATTTCCCATCCTGCTCAAGTGTTCTGTAATCATTCCACTCCAGCTCCATTCCAGGTTTTTGTATAGCCCATTTCCCACTGCCCACTCACATTTGAGAGAAACCCACTCTGATGCGAGAAAAAACACACGCTGAATTCGGAACCGCATATTACTTATACTATTTCTGACACAGAAAGATATGTTAATATAGTAGTAGTATACTAGTATGCGATCCGAATTCAACGTGTGTGTGTTTTCTCGCATCACGATCACGCAGTGGCAAATATACAAAAACCTGGAATGGAGCTGGAGTGGAATGATTACAGAACACTTGATGGGAAATTTCTGTCACTTCACTTACATATTCTGCTCCAGACCAACTATCAGTCTGTGCATTGCTTGGCAATATGCAAAAAAGCAAATAGTTCTTTTGAAACTATTTTTGTTGATGGAGAAAAGCATGGCCAAAATTGATCTGAAACCCAAGTTACTCAAACTCTCCAGCACATCTGTCACACCTAAGTAATGTCAGCATTATTTTTTGATCATTTTTGTATGTATTTTGCTATTACGTAGGCTATAGACTATATATTATCTGGTTCTGACATGTACACCGAGGGCAGTCCACATACAAACTGAGCCATGTAAAGTGCTAATGTAATACATCTCATGTGCTTTTAACATGTTATTGTCCATTACAGTGACACTCATGGCTATTCACAACCCAACCTGTAGCTATTCCAGGTTAAACACAAAATCACTAGACGAAAAAAGAGAAGAAAAACACACTCGCTTTCCGTAAAAACCCTGCTGCTCCGACACCCATCCTCATTACAGCGTTAAGCCGTGATTTGATTGCAGACCCGGCCTGTCAAGCAGCCGCAGCGCTATAAATACACAATAACCCCCTCTAACCTCCCCTACTTCTAACCTGCACTATTCTCCGGCTCTAATGTACGTGAAGCCTCAGATAATTGCGTCGGATTACAAAAGAGTACCTCGCAGGTATTTTTTCCCCTCTCCCCCCGCTGGAAATATGGGCTCTGTTAAGTGTTATTCACACCAGCCGGCTGCGGCTCAGCCGTGGACCCTGATGCGCCCTAATAGAACTCCATTGTGAATAATGACCCTCCGATCCGTGCTGTTATTCCATCTGGTTCAACAGGGTAAAAGCTCGCATAAGAATGGAAATGAGCGCCATGCTTTTACCCGTCGAATTCAGTTCTCCAGCCATTCTCCTCTGCTTGATATTGGCCTTTAAAGCAGATGTAACTTATCGCTCGTTCATAACGTCCTCGGGAATTTGTTGAAAGGCCTGATTTCAAAAGAGTCTCGGTGATGTGTCACAGAGTCCATTGCAGTGACAAAATTTATGTAGCTGAGAGGCGTTCGGTTTATAGAAGGTCAGATGTTTGCATGGCGCTGAGAAAGAATCTACACAAGTGTGAAAGATGCTGAATTACAGCGCACACCATTTAAAAATATCAGATCTGAAGCTTGAAATGTGCATGGTTTATATTGTCAGAAGGCAGTTTTCTATGATCAGGCATAGCACTCCTGCACATGAAAAACGAAATTCTGTTTACTTTAATGGAGAAGTGGAGAACTTTCCTCTCAAGCTCTCATCAAAAGCTTACTGACATTAATGGATGTCAGAAAGCAATTATCAGCGTATGTTGAGGTTGAAGAGGTAAGTGATAAATGCATTTTTAGACACACACACACATATACATATTCCCACACACTTTTTTCAGTGGACTGTGTAATTTCTGTGCCATTAGCGGCACCAAATGTAATTGCAAGAATAATGACAGTTTCAAAAGGTTTTTTTTTTTTTTTTTTTTTCGCAAAAACCACCTGTCTGTCATTGGTTGGACAAACAGTTAGTCCCAGCTCAAATTACACCATTGGTTGAGCCAATGTCACTAGCCGCGTTTCAACTGTTGGGCCAAAAGCGGGCATGCTAGTGCGTGCCAGGGCCAGTCGCATTTCCACCGTGACAGAGCATCTCCAAAACTGCAGCTCTTGTGGGGCGTTCCCGGTCTGCAGTGGTCAGTATCTATCAAAAGTGGTCCAAGGAAGGAACAATGGTGAACCGCCAACAGGGTCATGGGCGGCCAAGGCTCATTGATGCATGTGGGGAGCGAAGGCTGGCCCGTGTGGTCCGATCAAACAGACGAGCTACTGTAGCTCAAATTGCTCAAGAAGTTAATGCTGGTTCTGATAGAAAGGTGTCAGAATACACAGGGCATCGCAGTTTGTTGCGTATGGGGCTGCATAGCCGCAGACCAGTCAGGGTGCCCATGCTGACCCCTGTCCACCGCCGAAAGTGCCAACGCACGTGAACATCAGAACTGGACCACGGAGCAATGGAAGAAGGTGGCCTGGTCTGATGAGTCATGTTTTCTTTTATATCACGTGGATGGCCAGGTGTGCGTGTGCGTTGCTTACCTGGGGAACACATGGCACCAGGATGCACTATGGGAAGAAGGCAAGCTGGCGGAGGCAGTGTAATGCTTTGGGAAATGTTCTGCTGGGAAACCTTGGGTCCTTCCATCCATGTGGATGTTACTTTGACACATACCACCTACCTAAGCATACCTATGCAAAAGGGGGACTGACACAATATTAGTCATAATGTTATGCCTGATTGTTTTGTTTTATTTGTCTCTTCCCTGTGCCTTTGTTGTATATACTTATGGAAAATACCAGAGACTGCTTGAAGAACGTAGACAGATCACATATTATTATAATAATATCACCAACCCGATCTCACGGCAATTTGTACATATTTTACGAGGTGGCTAATTCGTACTAAAACAAACCAACCTTTTGCTAAATCGTACGTATTTGACGAGTTGCCAAATTCGTATGAATTCGTATGAATGACCTACCTGACCTACGAATGACGGGTAGGCCCCTAAACCTACCCGTCACTGGGGTTTAGACAAAACATACAAATTTGTACAAGTGATGTCGTACAAATTCGTACAAATTAGCCACCTCGTAAAATACGTACGAATTGGTTGTGAGATAGCGTTGAAACACAGCCTTAGTACACACAACCAGGGGTTGCCATTAACACCCGCCAAATGTGAGTGGATTTCAGCAGTGGCGTGTAACACAGTCACTCCTACTAGCCACTTTGGCGGCTTGAGTTTTATATATAATATAGACATTTTTCAGCTGTAGGGGAGAGCGGAGCACAACCTAACGCGGGGTTAGTTGTAACACACATGGTTTAACACTTTCCACACATGCCAGCATGACGAAACTTAGTGTATTTACTAGTTGTCATATCAACAGTATATAAAGAAAAAATTGCGTCAAAATTAAAAAATCTTTGAAAGATATCACTGAGCATTTAGCAAAAGTAAATTTCTTACTTGCGTTAATTTTTCATCTGTTTTTTGTGTTTATTTAAAATAAGACAAATCTGATATTATTGTAATCTTATATCTGTTATTTAACAGTTGGGATAGTTCTTTAATGCTGATCTAACCAGCAGAAGACACGAGCTGGGTTTAAATCCCAGTTGTGCAGGTGGGGTGCGTTCTAACACTGCGTTACATTGTGCCCCTATTAGAACTATGCTATTATAGTCTATACTTTTATGAATTCTATTGAGAAACCATGAGAAAAATGTGAATAAAGACTGTGAGTCAATGTTTAGAAATGCTTAATTATTATTATTTTTTTGAACTATGCTGTATAGCTGTGTTTTGAGGTGTGTTAGTTGTGAAACTCAAAAATTAGTTTATTTTTAATGATTAAAAAATGCCATTATTTTTATTCAAAAAAGTGAATAATTATATTTTATTGACAAAATATTTTAGTTTGTCATGGATATTTTTTTTTATTATATCAGATAACATTTTAAGCTGCCATAAGGTCATGTTACAGTGTACCCTACCTATGGGGCATGTTGTCATATTTCACTTCCATTCTTTCGGGGTAAATCAAGAAAAAAGTATACACTGTATTAATGAAACAAAACCACATAATTGTACTAGACGTGTGCAATTAATGTGGGAAAAAATAAATACTCTGAACCCCAAGTGGATTTACACAAACTGAGAAAGCGTTAGGTTGTGCCCCGCTCTCCCCTAGTCTTTTAAAAAGGCACCTGAAATAATAAGTGCAATGTAATGTTGTCAAAAATATAGATTTTTCGATACTGAAATATCTGAAATGCTTCCAATACTCATTTTCCGCAGAATAGATACACGATACCAGCTGCGATTTCTCGCTCTCTCATCTCTCCGACAGTGAGTTGACTTGCTCCAGATGGATATTGTTGGTATTTCAGGGCTTGAATTTTGGAGTGGGATTGCACGTATTGTGCATAATTTTACTCATTTACACCGATTTTGTTCTCACACCCAAAGTGCGCGCACATAAAGCCGCCTCTCAGTACTAAATTGAGTTCTTTTCGCTGCTTATTGTGCTTAAACAGTCAAATACACATAAATAATGTCAAAATGCCGTCAGTTATGTTTTAAGTGAACATAAACAGCTGAGAAAGAAAACGCATGTGTAATGGATCCGTGCGTCAGGTCTTAAAGAGACAGCAGCCTAATATACCTGCTGCCAAATTATGAGATAATATTAAAAATATCTATCTGGCAGTTTTTCCCGATGGTATCTATGTTAAAATTGTGGCCAATGAAAATGATGAGTGGCTAGTAACTTTGGAAAACCACTAGCCACATTGGCTGGTGAGAAAAAAGTTAATGTTAAGCCCTGCACACAACCATGACAAAATAAAATTTCTGAAAACATCATATTCAAACCACATATATACTGCTAACATATTGGCTGCTTATGGTGTAGCAGATGTGTTACCTGTGTTACCAGACACTAAAAGCATGAAATTAATTTTAAATCAACCTAGAATTTGATTTAATGCATATTGAACTGGAATAGGAGGAAGTTTTTTTTTTAAATAACAGCTTTAAAGTCACTTTTCTTACTCACTGACATCTGCTAGGTCCAAAAGCACATCCACTAGTGTCCTGTTCTTTAGCTGAACTGCCTCTGCACTTCCACTAGGGAAATCTTATAACAAAATGAATGCAGGGAACACACATTCCTCCAGCCAGAGGAACGCTAGCAATGCCACACATGTGTCCCACACTGTAAAGGCTCTTGCCATGACCCTGACAATCTTGCTGAGTGAAGTAACCTCCTATGGGATGCCCATTATTTACTGTCTGACACTGAGCCAAGCCATGTTTGTGTGTGCATGTGCTGGAGTTCGTCAAGGCATGAGTCAGGAAGTCACACATGCATGGTGGATGGATAAAATGATTTTAAAAATACCATGAAAAAAGAGATTAAAAAACTGAAAACTTTTGGTCGTTCATTTACATGATAACTGTATTTTGGGGTCCTGAAAATGCAAACATTTGAAAACGGTTTTAAAGTGCAAGTTTTTGAATATAATACCATTGTAAACAACAAAATTATTTCTAATGGATTTAAACAAACCCAATTCCTGGTACACATTGTGCGATTTTGGGCTGTCCCAGACGAAAAATTACCAATCGCGGTGATGTGGTTATGGCTCCTAATCGGTGGTCCTACTTCGTACAGTGAGAGAGGTTCAAAGACGGCCGTTGTCACGGTCTTGCGACCAAAGATAGCCTACGACAATTTTCTGACAGTGTCAGAAATTTAGCTTGATCATCTCACAGTGTGTTTGCCGCTACGACCTACGACCAATAAAAATGCAACATGAAATGGCATATTGCACAACACGACATGGCGCTAAAACTTCAAGCTCCATTTGCAAATTTGGCATGCCTCTTTTCCCTAGCCATGACCACATCCATATTCTCCTCTTTCGCTTCCTCCTCTTTTTTAGCGCATATAAAAAGCACAATTGCCAAAGTGCGAGTTGTCATCTTGCTCTATTTGTTTACCACTAGCGCATGCTGATGACGTTTTATTAATCTATACTAACTTGCATCGTAGCCTATGATTCGATAGGTGTCATCATCGTACTGTCTACATACATGTCGTACCCACGTTTATTAGATTCATGTCGTACAGTGTGATTTGTAATGATCTTATAGGATGCTGAGGATTTCTCCTGAAAATTTATCTTGACAAACACCTTCGAACCCATATAAACACCTTAGCCACCACCTAGCAACCATCAAAAACACTCCTGCAACCACATAGCATTGTATATAAAAATCACTCAAAAAGCACCTTAAAAATCACATAGCAACATAGCAATGTGCTAAATAACACTCATAACATCTTAGAAATGACATAGCAACACCTTAGCAACCATCAAACACCCTGACAACTACATAGAAATGTGTTAACACCAGAACACCTTAGAATCATAGCAACACCCTAGCAACCATAAAATACCCCTGACAACTACATAGAAATGTGTTAACACACAAAACACCTTAGAAACATAGCAACACCCTAGCAACCATAAAACACCCTGACAACTACATAGAAATGTGTTAACACACAAAACACCTTAGAAACATAGCAACACCCTAGCAACCATAAAAACACCCCTGACAACATAGAAATGTTAACACACAAAACACCTTAGAAACATAGCAACACCCTAGCAACCATAAAAAAATACCCCTGACAACATAGAAATGATAACACACAAAACACCTTCGAAACATAGCAACACCCTAGCAACCATAAAAACACCCTGACAACTACATAGAAATGTGTTAACACCAGAACACCTTAGAAACATAGCAACAACCTAGCAACCGATTTTTAAAACATCCCACCAACCACTAAGAACACCCTACAAATCACATATAGGAACATAATAAAAACTCAGAACATCTGAAATTATATAGCAACACCCTATCAACAATCAATAACATGCTGAAAACCACTTAAAATGTCATAGAAACCACATAGCAAAACCCTAGTAATCACCTGGCAACACTGTAATAATGTGGTGGCGACTTTTACTCAGCAAGCTCATTTTCTTAAGAAAATGTAAAAATCTTGTTGTCAATACCCAGCAAGCAATTTTGCGTTTAAAAGACGTCTAATAGCCGTCCAAACACAGCCCTGACATCTAGGCTTAAAACAAGGCAACATTTGGGCTGTCAGTGAAAATTTAATAGACGTATAGCCCACAAAAAGACTAGTCATCTAGAACATGAACATGTCAAAGAAATGAAACCAAACACCTTGTAATCACTGTTGACTTTGCTTACATGATGGAATATCATATATCTCGCAAGTTATTTTGGCAAAAACGACATGAACGACCAAATTCAAGGTTATTTTGGCTAGAAGTAGGTTACTCACAGCCGGACTATATCGGGTCTATAGCTAACCGAGACGGTGAAATGACGGCTATTGCTTGCTTACTTACTTCAGCAGCTTACTTCAGGTTTTCAAAACATTTTCCTTTTAAGCAGCTAACAGATTTCCAAAGAGACCAAATTGCAGGTGCAAAAATGTCTAATGAGTCAAGACCAACCGTCTCAAAATAATGACAGCACAAGCCACAGCTCAGTGACAGAGACAGATGGACACATCACAGATAGCTGTAACAATACAGCCTCAAAAATTGCAACAGCATTGAATCAGCATGTCAGAGACCAAAACTGTACATTCTGAACAGAAAGCTGAAATTAATGGGACAAGTGCCACTCAGAAACTGCTTGTATTCAAGAACAACATACAAATATATATATATATATATAAAACCTAATGTTTGATGAATACCAGAACCCAGAGAAAGGTAACATGGTCTCATAAAAATTGTTCCCCTTATTTCATATGGTGACCATCATTTTTGCCAAGTTGGACATGTTCCTTATTTGTAAATGTTTCTTACATGTTCCCATTTGCCTTAGTTCCCTAGTTAGGCCTGGGACACACTATAGACGATTTTCAAATCTTAACCAATTTTAAAACTCCACAGACATAAGGGCAGTTTCAAATGATATTTAGCATTATAATCCTCTGAATGCACACACTAGAAGATTCGTCCGGACCGCGAGACCACACACCTGTCGATTGTAGCAACATTTCCACAGTGAGACGAGATCTCACGGAGACTCGCGAGATCAAACGTGACTTGAGAAGAAAAACAGATGGAGGACAATCAACGTCGTCAACTGGTTCTCCTGGCGTGAGTTTTGTTTTACAGGAAGAAAAAAAAAAAAAAGAATATGTGTGATCTTCTTTCTCAATACTCCACTTTCGTATGTTTGTGGCTGCCAAGTTTCAGTGATAGAAGCACGCAACATCCATTTGGTGAAGCTCATTGGCTACCGCGGGTATCACGTCAGAGGCAGCCCGATCAAAACTCGGAAATATCAAACATGTTTGATATTTATAATTTGGGATTGTGCGGGCTCTGATGCGATCGGGAGCAGTAAAATAATCGTAATGACACTACACAATTGAGGATTTTTTGGACAAAAAGTCAGCTGCGAAAAGTCTTGAATCAGGCCACACCCCCAGATCGTTGGGGGTTGCAAATCGGGCCAAAAATCTGGCTTAAAATCTTAAAATCTTCAAGCCGTGTTTCCACCGCAGGAACTTTCCCCAGGAACTAGGGACTTTGGGATGGTACTTGACCGCAGGGATCAGGGTTTAAATAAAGTTCCGGGTAAAAATTCCCCCCTCAGAAAGTCCCTGCTCGCGAGGTAGTACTTTTTTAAAGTTCAGGAACTTTCGGGGGTGGGACTTGGGCGCTGAACATGCTGATTGGTTGAGTTCACGCAGCATTTTGATTGGTTTACTCCACGCAGCATTTTATTTCAACTACCATGTTTAAAAGTCTGTTGCGGTGCGTGCAGTAAGAGTTGTTTGCTATTCGAATCAACAATGGAGTTTAAAAAATACGACCGATGGACCGACGACGAGGTTCGGGCTTTATTTATCTTATATGCGGAGGACGAAATGTTGCGCGCAGTCCTACGTCACCGGACTAATTTGCCTAATCTTCACGGTACTTTAGACCTTGATGGAAACGCAGACAGCAACAGGTCTGGGGGAAAAAAGTTCCTGGGAAAAAAAGTTTCCTGGGTAATTTTGGTGGAAACACTGCTTTGGTCTCGTTTACGTTATGTTGGAAGTGGTTGTGTTTTTTCCATGATTCTCCTGCGTGTTCATTATTAGATTGTTAAATAAAGACTTTCTGTTTATTCTCCAACTTCGGGTGCTTATTGCAGCCACCTCAACTGTAACAATTGGGGAATTGGAATATAAATAAAATATATTATGAAGGTTCCATGGAATCTTTCCATTGCACAAAAGGTTCTTTATAGTGGAAAAAAAGGTTATTTAGATTATTAACATCTTCTTAACACTAAGAGAAATGGTTCTTTTAAGAACTGTGCCCCTGAAAGGTTCTTTGGGGAACCCAAAATAGTTCCTATATGGCATTGCTGCGAAAAACTAGAAGATGATTTTTTTTCTTACAGAGTGGTGCAATAAGCAATGATGCACTTTTCAGGTATGGCAGCATTCCTGGAGGGACTGAAGGTGAAAGGTGGCCCTGCTGCTCTCTAGTGCCATTAATATATTGTTCTGTGTTTGCATTATATTGTCCATCACCTGTGAGAACTTGTTCTGTGAATTCACACAAAGCGGTGTGTGAACGTATCTTATGAATTTACAGAATATGGATGTCTGCTTCATTATCCTCATGTCTGCTGTCCAGCCCATCCCTACAAACATACACACACATCCATCCATCCATCCATCCATCATCTTCTCTTTCAATACGCAACTAGAGCAGGTATGTACGGACTTAGACATGTCACATGCAGAGAACATTTATGAATAACGCACACACAACTCTCTCTTTCTCTGGGTCTGTATTAAAAAGCTCCTGAAGTCCCAGTATGCATCTGAGCCTCTGTAAGTGTTAAAAAGCAATACTTTTTTATTAGGCCTATTCAGCAAACATGCACACGGTATGTTTATCTACATATGTGTACATTATCCAGGAATTATGGAGCTTCTAAACTTTCTTTGAAATGAAACAATGGCTGTTATAATATTCACACCAGATTTGTATGCTTTCACAAACACTAACATTAATTTCGTACAAACATCTCTGCTAATAAAATCATATTAGCCTACCATTTATTTTCTCAATCAATGATGATTTGTGATGCACCAAAATAAACATGCAGTTACAATGAATCCTTTCAGACAGCAGCAATTGATGATAATTGAATGAGTGTCAATAGATTTCCGCTCATCAACATGTCAATCATCTCGTAGGACTTGCTATCGATACATCGACATGGCTTAAATACTCAAATCTCTGTGATTCTGTTTCACGTCTTCTCTCCCTCTTTTTCAGATTCTCTCTTTCAAGCGTTCACCAAGGCTAGAAAATTGACTATTATGTTCTCAGTGCAGTTTAAAAGGTCAGATGCTGCCCTGCACATGAGCTGATAAGGTAAAACAGCCTCATGTAGAAATCCTGAATGAGAACCAACAGCCTGCACAGTCGGAGCTGTCAGAGGGCTTGGTTTACCAAAGCATTGTATAGCTTAGAAATTGCTTAATATTTATTTTGTTAAATACATTTTTAAATACATTAACAATATTTTTTGTTATTCATGAAGTATATCGTCGCTAAACTCATATTTCGTCAATTTTATTTACTTTTTTTTTTTTTTTTTTCCATAAATCATTACTATCGGTCACCCTTTATGTCTATCTGTGGGTTTCACAAATATTTGACTAATGGAAAATATTAAAAAGAGCATGTGACTAAACCTCAGATCTCCATTAGATCCTCAAACTGTCAGTCAAACTGTTTAACTCCACCCCGCCTCTGTGGCGCACGCAGTTTGGACCGTTTCTGCTTGTTTGCAAGGTAAGTGTAAATAAATACCTGGTTCTTTGAAGAAGTACAGCGTTTTGTTTACTCAACATATATTATATATATAAAGGCTAATATTTTATGTATTTGAGGAGCGGAGAAGAGTATTAACCATCGAGTCATTGCCAGTACTGTCTTAAATAATCTGTGCGTCTAGCATGAGATAACATGAGATTTTGGCCAAATGACAGAATATACTGAGCGTCCACATAGCTAATAAACTAATCTGTAAATTTATGAAAACGTAATGCAATGCACTTGCTGCCTCAGATGCCATTCTAATGATGGACAAACATATTCTGATATTCTCAACCTTGTAAAATCACTTTGTAGGCCAATCGGCAGTTCCCACTGGTTCCCTCAACAAAACCCAATAGGATTTTCCTGTAGGCTTTTGGATTATCACAAAAAACAAGCTCTGTGATCAACAAAAGTTTATGATACTTACACGTTTTGTCCATCAAGATAATTTTTACAGATGAACACAACTTTGATTAATTTTGAAGTCTAAATGCAGTCGCCAGAAGTAAAAAGCTAAAGGTGCTATAAACGGACTAAACCACGGTCCCACAAATTCAACGTCACCATCACTAAGCTTCCGACAACTCTTTCAGTTTTTATCTAAAAACATTTCCCCAGAACGTTTGAGTTAGTATAGTTTATAAGAGCACAATTATGAGCATAACCATGCAGGCTGTAAAAAACGTTTAATCTCCTCCACAGCCTCTGTAATCCCATTTAGCCACTTGTTAGCAACCGCCTTTTTCAAGACACGTAACAGCTTCAAAAAATCACGAGTGGGGTAATACTGATGTATTTTATGTCGTAGAATAAAACGTGAGCTTGTGTTCACCACAGACCTTATTTCAGCCATTTAACCAAAACCCCATTCAAAAAACCCATTGACTTCGGGACGATGGAACCGGAAGTACTAAAATGCTAACTCGCTTCCGCGTTTTGCCTACAAAGTGATGTCATACCTGCACCACTCTATACAATTTGACCCTTTGCAAAGACCCACCCCCCTTAGTTACTTTTGCCAAGTCCGACAAGCCATGAACCGATCATCTCTTCCTACTAGTTCATTTATAGCACCAAATAAACATGAATGAACATCAGAAGGAATGTTGTTTCAACCGCGGAAAGACGTCAGTACAAACCACTTGTCAAGTTCAAGTCCACTGACATTAATCTACTAACTCTCCTGACTGCTTTGTCGGGAAAAAAACGGCGGATTCGCAGTTATGATCACATCGCCTGTCAATCAAACTCCCGGCGAAAGGGGCTACATGAGAATCAAAATGACTGATAAGTCTTATTTTAGAAAAATCTAAAAATAAATAAATAAATAAATAAAGTTTTATGTTTAAAACAAGAAAAAAAACGGCCAGTCTGATTAAAAAGAAACTTAATTGAGAGAAAAGCGTATTTATTTTTCAGATTTTTCTATGCGTGTTAATTGTTTCTTTCTTGCATGGATCCATTTACCTTTTGTTAGATTTTTCTGATTCTGGAGATCCAATATTTTATGGTAAATAACAATGAAAAGTGAGGCACTTTGTGATATAATGATGATCAATGTCATCCCACAGTTTAGGATGAATTTAATAGATTTTTAGCGATGGAAGAAAATACGCATAGATTATGCTTAATTATGCTAATTATATGCTTAAGTGTCTCAAGTTCGGCTCGAGCAATCAAACCAAGTGTTAAAAACAGCCTGAATCTTTTGCTGATCCTTATATCTAGCCAGACATGTATGAAATATTATTCTAAGATAAGACAAATGAGTATTTTATCAGAAATGCTGGCCAACTCAATGCAACTCAAACACATCTAGCTAGCAGTTCTCTATGGCTGTGGCAATTGCTCTTTATTTTGTTAAACTTTCCTCATTTAATAAAACAAGTTTGAATACTTGTGTCGTTTATGACATAAAGAAGACGACAAGGAATGTTTGATTACGCACTAAGCTTGAGTGGTTGTTCGAGGGTTTGTTTTTTACAGCATACATAACCACAGTCTGAGCTGGAAGGATTAGCTTAGCCCAGTCACCGCGAGTTGTGAGTGCAGGAGAGCAGGGAGTGGCTTCAGCGTCGAACACACACATAAACACACGCTGTGGCCCAGGCCCTGAAATCTCTCCTCTCCCGCTGCGTGTCATGTGATCCGGGCTCAGGGAGCCAACCAGCTAAAGAAATGTGGTCTCTCGTGGCTAGCCAGGAAACCTTTGTGACCATACAAGGCACTTCCTTCCCCAACTCTTGTCTTCCTGTTGGCTATGTATGGAGTTTCCTGCCCTTTCACTCCCTCCCTTTCACTCTCTTTTTCTCTTTCTCAGTATTGGCTGTCTGCCCTGGTAAACTGGCTGGGTGAAATCTTTTTTTCTCTCTCTCTCTGGCAGTTGCCTTTTTCTGTGTGTGGAAAGCAGGCCAGAGGTTTCTGATTACTGATTGCTGCTGTGTGAAGGAATGGCGGCCATGTGTGTGAGTGTGTGTGTGTGTGTGTGGGTGGCTCAGGTAAACCCTAAGTTATGGGGACAAAATGTCCCACAAAGACGGCAGTATCCAAAATCCTTGACCATGTGAGTATATTTTTTGGTCCCCATGAGGAAAACAGCTTATAAATCATACTTTTTACATTTTACATACATTCAAATCATACATCATGTTTTTTTTAACATGTAAAAATGCAGAAAGTTTTGTGTGATGGGTAGGTTTAGGGGTAGTGTTAGTGTACGGGAAGAGAATATACAGTTTGTACAGTATAAAAACCATTAAAGTCCCCATAAAACATAAAAACACAATATGTGTGTGTGATAGAGAGAGAGAGAGAGAGAGAGAGAGAGAGAGAGTGTGTGTATGTGTGTGTGTGTGTGTGTATACATACATGTTATCTTAACGCCATGTGAGAACAGGCTGTGGGTGTTTAGGCTATTAGACATTTGTTGATGTACGCTAATGTTAAGGACTGAACCCAGAACAGTCTTAAAAGTTGGAAAAATCCAACATATAAAAAAGACTCCCCTCAGATTGTCCTTACCATAATGCAAAACATCTCATTCTGATTTCTTTTTAATGAGACAAATATACTTTTTAATAGTATTTATTTACCATGATTTGTTGTTGCACTGCTTTTAACACTGCAAAACCTGAAATATGAAATGATAGTTATTAAATGGAACAGTTTATTGACAAAATTTATTTAAAAAAAATGTTTTTGAGTATCATATTTGATACATCAGGCTCTTATGGCTCATACAATATGATATAGTGAGAATATAAAGTTCATACTTGAGGAGGAAAAAAACTTTATTTTATTCTTATTCCCAAAAATATGCAATTTGGTGGAGATGTTATTTATATGGCCAAAAAGATGAAACTCTAATAGCTTGTAATGTTAATAAATGAGAACAGTATAGCAGACTATTTACATACAATGCATATAAATATCAATTGCCACTCTATATCTCCCAATAATATTTGAATGCTTAGTTTAATGATCAAAGCAATTATTTTTTTTTTTTTTTGTGGAGGCAAGGCATATAATGTAATGCCGTACAATGATGATTGAGAGATGAACAAATAAATGTTCCTTAAATGCCTGATGGATCATATTTGATACTCACATTTTAAAATTATTTTTCAAAAAAATAAAATAAATAAAGCTTATAGATAAGTCACTTTAGTCCAGCAAATATTATATTACTAACAATACAAAAGTTATTCTCATATAAAAAGATTTCACAGCAAAAAGACACATGAACCACGACCTGAAGTGGGACATTTTTACAATTAAACTAAAAGGCATTTTACTTGCCAAAAAAACATATAAACAATAAATCAGATGACAGAAGGCATGTTGAAGATTGTGTGCAACAGGTTTTTCAGCAAAGTTTTGATTATATTGATAGTTTAGAGGCCTTAGAAATGTACGTATATCAAATATGACGCATGTTTTATAGGGCTAAGCTGATTATTACAGTATTGTATTTGTATTGCATTACAGTATTTGTAGATTTTTATTTAACTCTGCATAAATGCAGTACAATAAACTAGTATGATTTATAAACACTTGTCACAATAATGTCACAATTTCCCTCTGACAGCAAACCAAACAGGACTATCCTCACGTAGGCCTAGAAGACACACAATTACATCATATGTCCTAATGTGCACTTTCCTGCACCAATGGCTGTACTAATCCATTACTACCACAACCCCCATCTGAGCGACTGACATCATGGCCTGCTGAGCTCTGGACCAATGGTGTTCTGAGATTTAACACTGACATCACAGACAGGATGAAACTGAATCCTTTGGCCTTGTGTGGAAAGCTTAAGTGCAACAAAATACAATTCTTGAGTTATTTATCCATTTCTTATTATTATTATGGTAGCACTTTATTTTACATACTGTGTACTTATTGTAGTTATTACTGTACAATTACTGGGTAATAACTAGGTACTAACCCTAAACCTTAACCCAAGTTACCTTATATTAACCAGTACTTTCTTTGGTAAGTACACTGTAAATGCACATACTGTAAAATAAAGTGTAACCATTATTATTTTATAATTATTAAATTCATTTAAGAGTGAACTTTGTCTCAGATTTTCTCCTAAAGTGCATAAAAATAAGGTGTGGCGCTACTGTTATATTAGTTAATTTAACTCTCCATGTGATCTCCATTAAACCTCATTGCTGTCTAGGAAAAACAACTGAGATATTAAGGACAGGGCTGGACTGGGGCTAAAATTCGGCCCTGGCAAACCCAGCCCATCCGGCCCATGAGTTCTCCGTGAATGTTTTTGCTGAGGTTAGGGCCTTAAATTGGAGTAAATAAATAAAACTAGGACAGGGACAAATAATGATGGATATTATCGAATTTACTGCAAATGCAGATAACAAACTTAATATTGCACCTTTGTCACACAGAAATGCACTTGACAGTAAAGCACTGATTTTGAGCTAGGATGCAGTAAAGTAAATTTAGCCTACTGCTATTAAATTCTGTCATCATTTACTCACCCTCATGTCATTCCAAAGCTGTATGACTTTCTCTCTTCCTTGAAACACAAAATAAGATATTTTGAAGAATGTTGGCAACCAAACCATAGGCTACCATTGAATATTGTATGGACAAAAAAATATATATATATATATTTTATGTTACACAGAAAGAAATTCATTCAGGTTTGGAATGACATTAGGGTGAGTAAACAATCACATTTTTGGGTTGAACAACCCCTTTAAAAACAATAATATTTTCAAGAGTTAACACCTAATTTATGTAAGACACTGATATCTATCTTTCACGAGGTTCTCACTGAAATAGCGTTTAATTAAATTTCATTAGATCTATTAAAAAGTTCATAAAACATTTAAAGAGAAAAAAACGTTGTCCTTAATTCATGGGATCCAGGCTTTAAAGCTGTTTTGTTGAATTATCCTTTAACTACCCTAATGACATTTTAACTGAGTTTAACTGTAGGCTAGTTTCATTTAACTGTAAGAACATGGTAGTCACAGGTAAAACCATGCTCCTCATTACCATGGGTATATAGTTTCTAAAATAAATAAATAATAATAAACTATTGAATTTGTAATAAAAAAAAATATTGTAAACATGTAGAAAATACGAAAACAGCCTCTATAAAAGTGATTTATATTCCGCATTATTTAATGTAAGTAATAATAGCAACATTTTTAATAAATACATTTCTTCCAAAACACCATATTTCTTCACTGTTAGTAGCTGCAAGGTAAATTGTGGTTGTGCTAGAGTGCCAAGTTTGTAGTTGTGTGTATTGCCGTTTTCCAGTTTACCTCGTCAACATGCTCGCGGCTGTTTTCATCTAGATTCACCACAGAACCTTTAATGTTGCCATATCACATGATTGTATAAAACAAAATTCGGAGTCAAAGTGCCATTCATCACTTCATAGAGCAGCAGAAACGCAGCGTACGTTTGTCAGCGGCAGCACTGTGCGGATATTCGCCTTTTGCAGTTTCCCATGCGCTCAAATAAAAAAAATAAATTAAAAAAAACAGCGCCTAATATGGACACAGTCTATGAATATGGAGGAGGGGAGGTCTCTCTCGCTTTGGCCTGTCAATTCAGAAGACAAACCAATGGGCCAGTCCGTGGCAAAAAATAAATAAATAACCTTGTATCTGCCCCAAAGTGCGTCGGCACACCGGGAAAATGCCCGGTATGCCCGATTACCAGTCCAGCCCTGATTAAGGAGATCACATTGTGATTTTTCTTCATTTGGCAATACTTTCCACCGCTATGTGGCCACCTGCAGCGTAATATAAATATATAATATTTACAGAACCATAATACACATGACATTCAAACTGCACTGACTCCCAATCATGTCCTGAAAAACAGAAAACTGAATATACGTGCTTCAATGACACACTATTATCAAAATAAAAACTATATTTTTTAAGGTTACATGCCGTATGCCTTCTCTTAAGGTTCTCTGCTGCGCTCGAAAAATCATACAGTATGACGGCTGCATACCTGGCATAACTGCAAATGTGGAGTTTGCCTCAAGGTTATTTTTTGTTTGTTCGACTCATATCAAAGCATTATCTGCCGAATAGCTAAACACATCGAGGCCGTCAAGGAAATCAGCTAGCAACTCTGGCTTCTTTTCAGTCTACCAATAAGGTCCCTTAAAACTATCATTAATTTCAGATTTCAAATGTTAAAGACATGTTGAAAATTGCAAATCATTTACATTTAAAATATATTTTAGACCTTGTTCACACTACGTCCAAATCCGATTATTTGTGTATCTGTAATGTCTAGTGTGTTGGTTCATGTTTCATGTTCTTATCTTGTTTTCCCATTGTCTTGTTTGCTGGTTTGTTATGTGATTCCATTGTGCCCTCATGTGATCATGTCATGTGCTTCCCTAGTCTCTTGTGTTATGTTCTCATTGGTTCATTTAGTCATGTGGGTTCTTAGTTTAGTTCTGTCATTGGTTCATTGTTTGATCATGGTTCACAGGTGTGTCTTGTCATCAGTCTTGTGTATTTAAGCCCTCATGTTTGCCATGGTCCTGGTCGAGTATTGTTCCCTGTAAACTGCTGTATGGTGAGTTTTCTGTTTTGACCATGCCATGTTAAGCCAAGCCAAGTCTTTGTTTTGTTTTGGATCTTTTGAATAAACTGCACTTGGGTTCGTAAAGCTTGCCTCCAGTGGATCTCTTGTTACAGAGAGGGCTCCGGCCCACGACCAGCGTCCAGAGAGGGCTCCAGGCCATGACCCCATAGCTCCGCCCAAGAAAATTTTGGGGGGGGGGGCAGTAGGTACCTGGCTAAGGCCACAGAGGCCGTGCCTCTCTGGTCCCATGAACTGTCTGCGCCGCCATGGTCCCTTGAACTTCCTGTACTGCCATGGTCCCTGAACTGCCCGAGTCGCCATGGCTCCCTGAACCGCTCCACAGCCCAGGTCCGCCCACGCTCCACGGCCCAGGTCCGTCTCTCCATTGCCAGGGTCCATGTCCTGTCCCCCTGCACAGGCCTGGCCCACCATCCCTTCCCCAAGACCTCCTCCGCTCCACCACCCTCCTGATTTCCTGTATTTAAGCCCTCATGTTTGCCATGGTCCTGGTCGAGTATTGTTCCCTGTAAACTGCTGTATGGTGAGTTCTGTTTTGACCATGCCATGTTAAGCCAAGTCTTTGTTTCTTGTTTTTGCCAAGTCTGTTTTATGTTTCGGATCTTTTGAATAAACTGCACTTGGGTTTGTAAAGCTTTCCTCCAGTGGATCTCTCGTTACAGTATTACACATTGGAATCTGATCTAAATTATTGACTGTCCACACTGTATCTCCGCTGGTCTCAAAACATGTCTCCTATATTGTCATTTTCTGCTCTTGCAACAACACAACCTTGTTTCAGCACATTTCTTTTTTTTTTTTTTTTTTTTTTTTTTTAAACTGTGTACTTTATCTGATCTGATTTCAATTGGATATGCACTATGTAAATCGCCACTGAACAGAAGAAGAAAGTAGTACCAGAGGTTATGTCTTATTATGGGGAGATAAGAGGGTCTGTATCTCTTACCGTTGGAGAAAGTATAACGGCTTACTTGGATCATGTGAGGCACCTCAGACTATCGTGTAATAGCAGTGACCTCAGTGACAGTTTACATTAATCAGTTTCTTGTGGATTAGCGCGCTGGTCTTGTAAGTAAATGTTCTATATTTGGTGTTATATATAGTAAACATACAGTAGGACTGCATTGTTTGTGCTTTTACTGCGGGAAAAAAGAGCACGAATATCTCTATTAGCTGCAAAGTACTAGTCACTGCAGGGCGCATTAACTACATTTAAGAGTACACTAAAAACTTCATTGTACTTACACTTATGTAATACATATTTAATTCAATAAAATTATATGTATTTTTTACCTTCATTCTTTAAAAAGCGTTATATCATCATAAGGCACACAGCAGTCATATCATTATAGTACAAGATTAACCTGGCAGTGATAGAAAATACTTTTTTTATTTATTTTTTTTATTTCATTAAACAACATACAATAATTAAATTATTAATTTTCACTTTATACATTAAAATGCAAAATTTTAGCATCATGTGCATACATGCAGTTATAATAGTCAATATGATTCAAGTCTTATAATAACTGGTAAGACCTGAAAGCCAAAGAAAGAAAACATCTGTATTTTTTTACTTTCTTTAGACAGTATACAATATCACTCAATATTACTATGGTAATGCTGTAAATGAGTCCTATCTGTCATGACATTCTCTTCTCTGTCTTCTCTTATAAAATAACCTTTTTATCATAGTAAAATCTACATATCGTTCTCAACAAACGTATCGTTTAGCATAAAACATTGAAGATTAGTGGACAGGCAGTCGATTCATTAAACGATAAGCTATTTCCTCACAAAAGCGGTTTATTCAGTGTAGTGAAGCCTCTCCTCCATTGACATTCATTCAAAAAACGGCCTCTAGTCTCCTTCCCGGCGTACGCTTTTTTTGGCTAAAGGTTGCAGGCTTGCCTTCCAGTGGCTTTGGTAGTATGGTGCGCTTTTTCTTAGCGTCTGTTTCCATGGTGACTGATTGATTCGCTGCTCTGTTGAGAGTCTTGTGTGTTAACCGTGAACATATGGTTGGATGAACTTACTCCTGGATGCGTTTTTGGAACCAGCATACCTCGAGTAAGCAAGGTTTGGGTTAGTCAACCAGGAGTTCAGGGTATGTTTGATGGTAAGATAACCTTGCTTTCTGGAATACCCCCAGCTGATCTCTGCAGGAAGGTACAAGGTACTATATCTCCAGCATCAGGACTGGGCACCCCTACTATATACTAAAAAATAAAGAGAAGCATTAACACTCATCTTGTTTAAAATATGTTAAATTAGGTTTGTGGTGGTTAACTGAGTGTAGTCTATATGCGATGTTTCAGTGTCTGTTTGTGATGGGATGTGCTCGGGGCTACTGCTGATATGCAGTGTGACCTTCAGGTAAACACCACGGCTGTCCATGCCAGTACTTCCATAGGAGTCTGGCAGTCATCCACACCGCTCCTCTGCCTTTCCCTCTCTCTCTCTCTCTCTTTCTTTCTCTAAAACACACACACATGCAAATCCACATACAAGCAAAGAGCAGATGTGGCCACATAAATAATATAGGCCTATCCAATGTGCAATTTGTTGTGTGAACCTTTCCAGATCTGCTAAAATGCACATCCAGAACATCTAGTTGTTACACCCAGACCAAAGAGAAGATCTGGATTATTTCTTTAATGCACAACACTTCACCCAAACATAAAAATATGCTGTCCTTTTATTTTAAACAGTGTTGGGGGACACGCATTACAAGTAACGCAAGATACGTAATCAGATTACTTTTGTCTAAGTTACTAGTAACACTTATCTTTTACATTTACAACAAAATATCTGAGTTACTTTTTTACACAAGTTACTGTGTTTTCCCACGTATTGACTGACAGCTCTCCTGTCCTCATGCTGAGAGGAATCGTAAGTGCAGAGGTGTTTGTGCGCTGTGTGAACATGATGGTTATTGTAGTTCTAGACTAAATGTGAAACATGCATTTACTCATCTCACTTTCTCAAAATGAATAAAAACAGTGAGACGCAAACTCAGAATATTACGCAAACCTGCAATATTTAAATATGTTAAGGAATACAAATATACATTCCTCTGGTTTCACAGACAAGGCTTAAACTAGTCCCAGACTAAAATGCATTTTTGAGCTGTTTTAACTGAAAGCAATATATCTTAAAATATGTCAGTGCCATTGTTTTGTCTCAAGATGCACCAGTAATGTTTTTTTTTTTTTTTTTCTAAGGCACGTTTATAAAAGCTACTTAAATGTCCTAATTGAACTAAAGCCTAATCCTGGTTTAATCTAAGCCCTGTCTGTGAAACCAGGCCTTTATGTATTTAATGTCACTTTATTTACCAATGTCTTTACTGCTGACCTCCAATGATCCAGTTCAACCATATTAATAAGCAAAAATGGCTTTAGATAAACATTACATTTGTGTTGAATTTTTTGTTTTTGCTGCAAAAGTTCACAGTGCAAACAAATACAAAAAAACAGGCTGCAAATAATACAGACCACAACGGAAATGTTTCAAGTGACAAACCTGGCTGGGACCGCTTATTGTTCAATGACTACTCGTCAGTGGTGTTGTCGATGACCTGAAAGGTGAGGTTTTTTTTGTTTATTTTAACATCCTGATCGTTTGTGCGTTGTGAATATTGTGCATTTCTGTATTTGGTTGCATTGTGAACCTTTGCAGCACATGTGTTGTCAAACCGATTAAGATGTTTTCTTAATTTGTTGGTGTTTTTTCTATTTTCATGTGTTTTCTTCAGTTGCAGCGCGTTGAGCTCTCTCACAGAAAAGGGCCTTTACATTTGCCAAACATATAACTTTTATTCTTTTTGTTAAAAAACAAACAAGCAAGCCCCGCCCAGGTGAGAAAAAAGTAACGCAAAAGTAACATAACACATTACTTTCCATAAAAAGGAACTAAATAACACAATTAGTTACTTTTTTTAGGGAGTAATACAATATTGTAAAGCATTACTTTTAAAGTAACTTCCCAACACTGATTTTAAATGACAGTATAATATAATATAGTGCAGTGGTTAAAATTTATTTATTTATTTTTTTTGTTGTTTTTTTTTTGAGTAAATTATATTATATTTTTCATTTATAGATAAATGTGACCCTGGATCACAAAACCAGTCATAAGGGTCATTTTTTTGAAATTGAGATTTATACATCATCTGAAAGTTGAATAAATAATCTTTCCATTGATGTATGGTTTGTTAGGATAGGACAATATTCGGCCGAGATACAACTATTCTGAAAATCTGGAATCTGAGGGTGCAAAAAAATATAAATATTGAGAAAATTTCCTTTAAAGTTGTCCAAATGAAGTCCTTAGAAATGCATATAATAATACGGTAGGAAATTTACAAAATATCTTCATGAAACATGATCTTTACTTAATATCCTAATGATTTTTGGCATAAAAGAAAAATCGATAATGTTGACACATACAATCAGGGCTTGACATTAACTTTTTTGCTTACCAGCCACTGTGGCTAGTGGTTTTCCAAAGTTACTAGCCACTCAGCATTTTCACTGGCCGAAATATAGTTGTTGGGAAATTTGTTGTTGGCTATATGTTAATGATCACTGTACACACCAACTCTACATGATCAAGTCTCTATGAAATTTATTACATGACATGTCATCAAATAGGTCTATTTAGCTCTGATACGGTTGTGTGTAGAGCTCCTAGAGAAAACAGTTGCTTGTCTGAAAAATATACAATTTTTTTGGTGTAAATATAATTTATTATATTATATATAATATTTATTCTCAAGCAATATTCTCATCAGTGTTCTATCAGCTATGACATATTTAAATCTAGCATATTTTGTGTATAAGCCCATACAGTAGCCTAGTGAAATACATATCCATATTTTCATGTGATTTTATTTTATTAAATATCAAAAATCTAAAAGGTGTGCATCATACCTGACACCTAGTTGGTTTTATGACTAAGTCATTCTCTTCAAATGCTATGTACCAATGTAGTATGTAACTTTAGACACGGTCCCTAAATTTGTGAATATCGAACGTCCAACGTCAAGCCAACGTTATGCCAGTCACATCAGATGCGCTGTGGTTCTGCTGTGATCTTTGTTTGAAACTATTTTCGCTGCTGAACAAAACAGTCAATCACTGTATGATGAATGGATCTCCTACGTTCATCGCACATATGCTACATCTCTGCTTTGTTGTTTATGATGAGAGTGCAGGTTTCAGTGAGTGAGAGCGCGCTCTGAACAAAACTCCGGCGTTTCAGCAATGACTAATCTGAACGCCTCTGATTATTAAACATTGCAATCATAAACTCAAAAGAATCGCGTGTAATTGGTCATAACGCGCAACGCCCGGAACCGAATTATTACCGAGGGGGAACACCAAGCCCCACCCCCTGGAACGCAATTCGGAACGCTATTGACCCTGCCCCAGCGGAGGTCTGTGCACGCCACTGGTCCAGGGTCACAAATTATTCCTTTAAAGACATGAAAAGGTAATTGCAACCATATTTTCTTTTGTGATTATTGTCCCGACCAATTGCGCCATGCAGTGCACACGTCATCAGAGAAGAGATGGGCTCTCATACTACTCATACCGAAATCGCATACTCTCTAGAGCAGGTACTTGTTTTGGTACTAAGCAGGGCTGTAACCACCATAGACAGACAAGTCCCCTCCAATAATTAACCACCACAAACCCCTCCCCCAAATATTATTTGCAAATAGTTCAAGATGATTATTTCCCAACTAGAATTAGACCAAGATTTTCCTTCACTGTTCTGTTTCTATAGGGTTTATAAAAAATTGGTCCCCAAGACATGGTTACGGCCTTGGTACAGCTTTGGAAGTAATTACTTCACGACCGCTAAAAATGTACGTTCTGTATCGTATGAATGTGTGTAGTATGAATGTAATCTGGATTTAGGCTTACTACATTCGCCATGTTGTCATTATCATGTGACCAACCACTGCATTCACAAATCCTCTCCTGTGGCCTCATGGGATGGTAAAGTGTCCATCATATGCACACTTCAGAATCTCGCCGGAAGTAGTAGGTCATCCGGTTACTTTTTGCCTACTCTTTTATACTGTGAATTCGAATACTCCTTTTGTCACACACTGTTTTTCGCCTACTTTATAGTAGGGAAGTATGCAATTTCAGATGCAGCCATGCTATTGTGAGGAGTTCATTTAAAAACAGATCCATCGTTTATAATTAACACTGCAATATTCCATAAAAAATTTGAATAGTCCATAATAACTTGAATAATCATAGTAATTTTAATGCTGATCAATATCATCTATTAAGTTGATGAAACTTAAAACACACTTTGAATGTAAACAAGATTAATTTTATGTAACCAGAATTAAGCTTTAGTTTAAACATTTTATGAAACTATTTACAAATTGTGCATCAAACAAGCTCAAACAGCTCTGGTGCTCGGCTTCCAATCCCTTTGATTTGATGTTTTCTTATACAGATATTGTGAAGTATTACTCCATTAATTCAAGAAAGTGTACACACACACACACACACACACACTCGCTCTCGCAGAGAAAGCAGTGAGTTCTCTCATACGGCTGCCTGTCTCACAGCAATTACATGATGTGCTGTAATTGCCGGTCTTTCATGCATCCTCTTCAGACATACTTCAAAGAGATCTGAACACATCCAGAGCCGCAATTAGCGAGCACAGCGCAAGCCCCAGAGAAGCAGCACGGTCGCCGCAACTATCCCATTGTTCTCCATCTCCCCTCTCAATACGCACTCACGGTCTGCAGGGGGACACCTGCGCTCCTGCAGTGCCGGTGACAACATCCTGGTCAGGCACAGCTGAAATCATCTCAACTTTATCTTTTCTGAACATACTGAGCTAGCATGCATTGTTGGGGGAAACACTTTACATGTAAAATTGTATGTTACAAAATGCAGTGTTGTTTTAACCACTGCACATGCAGAATTTCCAAGTTGTCTTAAAGATGAGACCAGCTTTATTTTTAGCGCTTCAAACTCACGTATAACATATAGTTTAAAGCAGCTTGCCCTCCTGTCAGATGTGTGTGTGTGTGCTGTTTAACCCTTAAACGCATACCTCAGGTCTTTAGTGACCCGGGATGTCATTCACAACCCTCCTCCACATTTATTTTTTAAAGTTAAACATCAACCTTCTTAGTATTCCTCAATCAATTCATTTTTATTTTTGCTTTTATTCCAAAAGTTGGCAATGTCTGATACACAATGATGAAGGGATGTTTCTCATAGTTACCGCAGGAAGAAAACAAAAGAATAGGGAGTATCATCAGCAAAACTTGAAATGGCTCAGCAATTTACAGCAGAGCAAGAACTGAACGCAGTTACATATTACTGTCACTGTCACTTGATGGTAGACTGGGTAAACCCAGCCTGATCTGCCGGCGATTTGATTTCGCCCTGCAACTCAGTCTGGAAACCTGTACATTCATTTCTACTGCTTCTGTTACACTTTTGCAGGAACCAATCACAGACTGGCTTATCCACCTGGCGCGCTATTGGCGGGTTTAACACGATGACGGATAGAGAAGCGATGGGTCGTTGCCCGTTGATAACGCCTCTTGTGGTCTGATTGGTTGAAGGACTATCCAATTGCATACAGAGTCATTTGAATTATGCTCGTTTATCACGCCTTTTGTGGTCTGATTGGTTGAAGGACTATCCAATTGCGTACAGAGTCATTTGAATAATGCTCGTTTATCACGCCTCTTGTGCAGTAGAAAATACAGAGCAGACTCCCCAGGCCAATGTTCAATCTTAAATTGAGCTTGGTCTGGTGATAGCCAGACAAACTTGATGGTGGAGAAGCTGTCAGCGATCACAATGTTGATTTTGAAGATGTTGAAAATTATAGTTTTGAGAATACGTTTGAGATGGCGAATATGAGCCAGATGCTGAATATACTGGGAAATGATCTCTGACGAGGACAGAGATGATGGTATAAAACATCTGCTCAAACTGAACCCTTCCAAGCTCCAAAAGGTAATAAAATATGCTTTATTTTATTCTTCTGTAATTGTTACTCTAATACCAGGAGAGTTTTATATTATCGCAACAGGTAGAGATCCATCCTTGTAAGGTATAGATCCGGGTCGCTAAAGACCCAAATATGTAATAAAACGAAACATTCATGCATTTAAGGGTTAATGGATTTGAAACTTGTTTTCCTCAACGTATATTTAGGATACATCTTACTGTTATATTCTTATCTGTAAATATTAGGAATTCATGCAAGTAGGCCTATTCCCATTTCACATAAAGGCTCTTCCTGATTGCAAGCGGACAAAAAAGACGAGTCCAAAAGAATGGGAGCGCAATAATTATTCTGACTCAAAATATTTTGCTTCCAAAAAGTGTAAGCGCTTCAAAGTGGAAGCACCATAAAGTGCATTACGAAGAGTGTTACAGCCAGTGTCAGCAGTATTGACAGACCTTTTTATTTAAAGACCGAGCCACTGTTTGTTCATTAAACCACTTTTTAATTAAAAAAAAAAATGTTTTGTTTTGTTTTTCCCTCTGCTGTATCGAAAATATACTGAACCATTACTTCAAAATCGAGGTAGGCCTACGTACCGAACCGTCATTTTTGTGTACCATTGATTTACTTAACTTTTTTATGTCAACAGGTTCCACGTAACTGGGTCATGTTGCATTTAAAGCTGCAGTCCGTAACTTTTTTTGGTTAAAAATGATCCAAAATCAATTTTTGAGCAAGTACAAAACCAGCCAGTGTTCAAAACTATCTCCTTATCTTAGCCCGATTCACAATGGTAAGCTTGTAATAATGTGTTATAATTTGAGTGGTACTGGTAGCCTTCCACGGGATATTTGAGCATGTCTTTGCGTCATTACGTCACGTCTGTATACATAAAGAAGGAGTCCTGGGTAGGCTATATCGCATGTGAGGATGCTGCAGGTGGCGGATCATTTATAGCCTTTTCTCACAGCAGCTGGAATAATTAAACGTATCATTTTGATGGCGGATTGTAATCCAGAAAGGTCCAAACGACAATCATCAGTGACAACTGGAGATTCACCGTAGTCAAAAGCAAAAGATTAGACTGTACAGAAATTGAAATCTACAGGTAACGCTAATACACACTAAATACACGCAGTCACGCAATGCTGATGTTGTTAACATTAACAGTTTGAGAACAAAGTATAACAATAATAATAATTGCACGGTTTGATGTGATATGAGCTAAGCGATCGTTAGATTTAATCATCGTTGGTAGCGCGATTTATTGTAATGCTTTTACAATGCTTTTGTAATACTTTTTTTCTCAATTGGTCAGAACAAAAGTGGCAGACATGTTACTTACTTGTTCAGATGACATTTTGTGGGGAAAATTCTTATTCGAGAATGGAAAATTGGAAAATTCTTATTCGAGAATGGAAAATTGGAAAATTCTTATTCCATTCTTATGGAAATATTTTGGTCGTATTTCCAAGACGTTGAATCTGTGATTTTGAAGTACAGTATCCACACTGGTGCGGTGAATGAATGACAGCCACACATACTCCTCAAAACATTAGATTCATCCAGGCTGAGGAGCCGCCGATGCACAACCCACGTAAAGATGATAATTCCACAAATAACTGCAGTTGCAGGTTTCAAACAGAGATGGCGACAAAGAGCCAAAACTTACGGACTGCATCTTTAATTAACATTGTTAATTTCAGTAAACTTTCAGTAAGTTTTTTTTTTTTACATAAGGTTAATTCAATGCCATTTAGTTGAATCAGGTTAACATTCTTAATTTTGTCCAAAACTATTAAGTTCAATTATCCTAAAAATTAATTTCAAACAAAAATCAAAACAATCCAGTTTTTTTTATTAGTTTATTTAGAGAAATTATAGGCATTAGCCAGAAGATGGTTATGTTACATCCATAGCATGCCCAAAGTAGTTGTTTTTTATTATTAAACTGTTGTTAGCAAGCACATGCTCAAAAAACTCTAACATACCAGAAACTCTTTTAAATATAAACATAAAAAACATTAAACATTACCTAATGTTTCCCAATTTTTCATCTTGATGAAAAATGCATAAAATAACATTTTATTTCAACATTTACTCTACCTATCCAGTCCTGTGCAAAGCATGATGGGAAGGAAAATCCTGTTCCTAGTTTCTATAGTGCTATTTTAACACAACTAAAATCATTTATGTACTCTCAACTCAAATGGATTAAGTGGTTGAAAAGAATCGTGTTGGATTAAGTAAATTGAACAAGCATCAAATGTTATTTTTGGCCTACTTAATTGAAACATGTTCTTTCAAAATTAAAATATTGAGTTGAGCTAAAATGCAACTGTTTCAAGTCAGTTTGACACAATGCAATTGTGTTTGAATAAGAAACCTAATACAATGGTGTTAAATGAAAAAGATTTTTTAAATCAGCAGTATTGTAAAATCATTTATTTGAGTATAGGGAGTCTGTTACATGCTAAATTTAAACTATAGGCTATTTTTTTTACTTTTGTTACTTCAAATTTGCATGTTAGTTTTCTATTTAGTTCATTTATTTACTGACAAAACCAACTGAAATCCTCCCCTTTTACCCTAAAGGCAGAAATAGTGTCAGTTGACAGTACTTTAAAAAATGTAATGCATCATCTTCCATAAACAAAATAACCATTTGTGACCCTGGACCACAAAACCAGTCATAAGGAATTGAAATTGAGATGTATATGTCATATGAAATCTGAATAAATAAGCTTTCCATTGATGGTTTGTTAGGATAGGACATTATATTTGGCCGAGATACAACTATTTGAAAATCTGGAATGTGAGGGTGCAAAAAAATCGAAATATTGAGAAAATCTCTTGTGAGTTACTTCATAATAAATTGTCGTTTTTTTATATAAAAGCAGCTATGGTACACACCACATTCAACAGAAGTTTAGTTTTAAATTATATTTGGCCAAATATAGGCATATTCAACAAAAAAAATGTATTTAGCTTAATACAAGTGACATCAAGACAATGACAAAAACCTTTTAAATGCAAAGGTGAAAGACTTCAGCACATATGTATGCATAATCAGAACTGTGCATACTTTACACTTAAATTAAACATTAAAAAAACACCACATCACAATCTTAGTGATTATGTAATGGTTTAAATGTATCCTTTTAATGGATTTAAGTCTATTTCAAGCTCAGCGCTCGATGTTTTTTATCGGTCACCCACCAAGTAAAGAATGTTTAACTTTGAGTAAAGCAGCACTCATCACTGTCACTTTTCACCCAGCCGTCCAGTCACAGTGGAGATGAGGCGGGACAAATACAACACCGACCAACTGCCACATTTGGCTTGTACAACGTCAACAGATGACAACAAGAAGCATAATAACGGAAAACAAAATCATTTAAAACAAAAGTCAGAGTAGATACTTTACATTGTACTATCGACATTTTTATATAGAACCAATACAGAAACAAATTATCTGTGAAATGAGATACTAGTAACAAGTATCCGCGGATATTCCAGATCATAGCAGGCAAAGAGTCTCAACCGAAATAAATGCTGTGCTGCCGAAGCGCTCTCAAGCACTCACACAGCTAGGCGTTTTCAGCTGATCCGGGGCTAAACTGGGGCTATTCAAAATTCTGACGGGGCTATAGCCCCCCCTAGCCCGGTGTAGCGCCGTCATTGTTTATAAAGCATAAGGTCCTTATTAGATGTTGTCGAAGACTCCTGGAGTGGAGTTTGTGTGCTGGTTTTAGAGGTTCTGTATGCTTTCAAGTCTAGGTTGTCCAATTCACAGTTTAGCTTTATTCAAGGAATGAAACAGTCAACACAATGAGAAGAACGCTTTAAAAGAACTTCAAGGTTCTTTATAAAAGCTGAAACAGTCAAGAAAGCCTTCATCCCATTTGTACAGGTTCAAAATGGCACAGCTGAAGGTTAAACAAAGATGATGTTTGTTGAGCAGTGTTTGTGTATTGCTTACAAACACAATGAATCATCACAGACAGAAGCACAAAAGTCTCCACAGCAACTCATATGAAGCTTTCAGCAGGTAAAAGACTGATAGTTCTGCATAATAGTTGCGCAACATATCATCTGTGCCCTGATATTCTACACTGAACAAACATCCACAGTACATCCACAGATGTCCAAATGACTGACAGCTGATGATGGCCCCAGAAAACGACCCGGCTGTCATGACCACATCTGACTGAAAGCATCGCAGCACCATCCCGACAGACCACATGGTAACACACGGCTCTGCTGACACCTACAGTAAATGTTAGGGTGAACCTTCAATTCTTCATTCAGTGAGAGGCTGCAGTCCTGCTTGAAAAATAATGTGAAAGCATGAACTGGTATATATAACTGAGCTGGTCTTCATTTGGTCTTCAAAAAACAAACAATTATTAGTGCTCTGAACAAACCCCTAAAATTAGTGATCTGAACAAACCCCTGAGCATTAAACTTTGACTCATAACAAAATCAGGTCCGGCTCCACCTGATTTCTTACCGAACCGTCATTTTAACAAGCAAAGTCACATGTTACATGTTAAATTTACATTTGTTACTTTTTCATTTTACTACGGAAAGCTTGAATCTGATTGGTTGATGAACGTTCTAATGCCGTGCTCAGACTACAGGAGTTTTTAAATCCTAACCAATTATGAAATCTGGTTGCATCACGCACATAAAGATTTGAAATTTTCTCTCAAATTTCAGACTTGCACACACTACAAGATTTGAAAATTGCAGCGCATCACACACTACAAGATATTATTACGATTTCATGCTAGGATGAGCACCTCACGTGATCTCATGGTGGGGAAGCGGATGTAAGCATGTACGTAGCAGATCGTCACTGATGTCTCAACAGGTAATGTTTACATTTGCTAGCAGCTTTCTACACTCACCCGTATGTTCAAAACCAACGCAATTTCTCCCCAGCTCTTCTCTTTGTCTGATTTGATCTCTTTGAGAGAGTTGTTTCCCCCGCCCCCTCCTCCTCAGACTCGACGCTCACGCGGGTTGCCAGCTTGAGGACACACAACAGGAGCGAGTGCAATTGACAATGGAAGCCGAAGAGACTTACACACTGTAAGTTGATGAGTTGATTTATCCGCGTTTTAATATGCTGTCATTCATAGAGATTTTTAGATGGATGCCGAGGCTTTTTAGGTCGGGTAGAAGCTGCGATCTCTGACCCAGTTTTCTACATCTGCAAGATTATTATGGTATTTTATGCTTTAGTACAGTCAAAACTTACATACAGCACCTTTAAAATCTTAACTATCAAACATGTTTGATAAAATCGGGGTGGCCCTGAGGTGTCTGCTAGCAGATCGGGAGGTTAAAATTTGATCTCTAAACACATTACCAGATAATCTCCGTCGAACTTTGAAACCAACCAATGTCATGGACGAGATTTTTGCTCAGATTGTCGGGAGGGGCAAATCTGGCATAAATCGGCCTAAAACTCCTGTAGTCTGAGCCCGACTTAAGGTGTGCAATTATTTTCAGGGAAACGCACGGCTAATGCTGAGTACACAAGATAATCGGGGTGATTTTGGGCCGATTTCTCCCCTTGCGACAATAGGTGAAGTCCCGTTTATCTTGATGGTATCTACAGATTAATCTGATGGTTTACAGATTATTTTATGTTCTTGTGGTGTGAGGTGTGTTAAGAGGGACTGAATCTGCTCGGAAGAACGTCAGAGCCACCCTGATCTCAAATCACTTTCAACATGTTAAATATTTATGATCAGAAATCCTGTTGTGTGGGGGGAACCCTGAGGACAATCTGAGGATAATCTCTGGAGATTATCACATGAAACGAAACAATACCCAATTAGAAAGCAAGCTGACTGAAGACTCACCTCCAGCTCGCGCTGTAACATGTAAAGTCCATGTTCACACCTTCTCCACGACTTCATCTAAACATTTTTCTTTTCCCCCTGTGAATTTTCAGTAAAAAGCAGTCCATACACTATAAGCGCCGTTTCTTCTTGCCGGTCGACCGCAATGTTTGTTTAATCTAAAGTCACATTTGATGCGAGAGATATTGCAAGATTTCCCGTGTTCACTGGTTCTCTGTTGTTTGTGAATGGAAACTGTTAGTGTGAGGTGTGCTTTCTTGGTCACATCGCGGCACTCCACATGTTTGTGGTCTCTCATATTTGGAAAATCTTATAAGATTTTAAAAATCTTTTAGTGTGGCCCCAGTTTAAAGTAGTTCCAGGCAGGTCTTGACCGCATTACAGTTCCATATCACTTCGCCAAATGATTTCAGTTATTTCAAAAGGTCCATACAGCCTACAACAGCAAAAGAACCAAAACCCACAAGACACTGACCAATCAAATAAATATAGTAAACAACAGGATGAAATGACAAATTATTTCCATGTTTTTTGCCACAAAATTATGATTTATTATGTATGGAAAGCACATATTCTCTTTCTCCCACTCTCTCCCACTCAAAAGTACACACATACAGTACAGACACACACTCGCACAGAAACTGACAACTTAAAAGCTACATGACATTTCTCACTAGCGAGGTAATAACGGCGCTGTTTTTGAAGCAGATAAACTTACAGTTTCGCTATTAGTAGAGACGCTAGTGCCGAACACTGTTGAGAGACGCACAGACTTCAGAGACACAGGTGATTCACATACTCTCTCTCTTTCTCTCTCTCTCTCTCTCTCTCTCTCTCTCTCTCTCTAATAACTGCATTAATAACTGTATTAGTCTGCTCTCAGTGGCTCAAGCCTCCATTACTAGCTCTGAAATATTTTGGAAGTAGCAACGGAGGCTTGGGATTAGATGTGTAAAAAATTAGTCCTACACATGAGCGTTTTAAGGACAAAAACCTGACAAATGTCTTGAAATACATCATCTGAACAATGTTTGAGGTGTGGTAACCATAGTATAAGCGGAATAATTGACTCCGGGCAGTTGAAATATTGAAAAATAATGCACACATGAGGTGTAATGGATTACCACCTTGGGTGTGCATCAATTTTCTAATAATTCAATGGTCATTTTCGTGTACTGTTACACCCCTAGTAACAAGCAAAGTCACATGTTACACGTTAAATTTACATTTGCTACTTTTTCATTATACTACGGAATGCTTGAATCTGATTGGTTGACGAACATTCTAAGGTGTGCAACTATTTTCAGGGAAACGCACAGCTAAAGTAGTTCCATCAGGTCTTGACCGCATTACAGTTCCATATCACTTCGCCAAATGATTTCGGTTATTTCAAAAGGTCCATACAGCCTACAACAGCAAAAGAACCAAAACCCACAAGACACTGACCAATCAAATAAATATAGTAAACAACAGGATGAAACGACAAATTATTTCCATGTTTTTTGCCACAAAAATACGTTTTATTATGTACGGAAAGCACATACTCTCTTTCTCCCTCTCTCTCCCACTCAAATGCACACACATACAGTACGGACACACACTCGCACAGAAACTAACAACTTAAAAGATACGTGACATTTCTGACTAGCAAGGTAATAATGGCGCTGTTCTTGAAGCAGATAAACATACAGTTTCGATATTAGTAGAGATGCTGGTGACGAACACTGTTGAGAGACGCACAGACTCAGGTAGGCCTAATTCACATACGTTTAATCTCTCTCTCTCTCTCTCTCTCTCTAATAATTGCTTATTAATAACTGCATTAGTCTGCTACTCAAGCCTCCGTTACTAGCTCTAAAATGACGTTTTGGAATTAGCAACAGAGCATTTTAAGGACAAAACCTGACAAATGTCTTGAAATAAATCATCTGTTTTGAGGTGTGGTAACCGTAGCATAAGCAAAATAATTGACTCCAGGCCAATTACCACTTCGGGTGTGCATTATAAAGTGAAATGTTGCCTGAAATGATGTTTGATTAACAAAAAAATGTGAACAGGACAGAAAAAAATGTGAGCAATTTCAAATGTTTTCACCCTTCATGGCACTTTAATAATAACACATCCAAAGTGTCAAACGCCTCGCTGAAATTTAAAAGACAAACTCTGAGCAGAGTTTTGGCAGAGTTTATTGAGACAGAATCTTGATTTTGTCAGAAAACATCAAGAACTATGTGAATCATTTGTCAAGAACTATGTGAATCATTTGTCAAGAACTATGTGAATCATTTGTCAGGAAGGAAAGCGATGACTGTGCTGAAGAGCCGATTCCGAGGAGGGCGACAGCGACACAGCAGAGCAGTCAATGGGTTTGCACTTTGATCCAAAAGTCACTATACAGTTGGACAGTTGGAGAAATGAACTTTGAGATGCGTTGCTGTACTCACGCCCGATGCAGCCTCTTAACACACACTCAGTACAAAGTACATGCTCAAAAGACCACTATCTTGATAGCAAATGTTATGAACGCTCCGGCGTCAGAAATGGACGGTTTTAAAACACTGAAATAAGCTTTCTGTACTAAAGCTGATAGTACAGAAGGTAACAGCATTTAAAAAGCAGCACTGGGCGTGTGTGTTGTGTGCTATTATAAACCTGTCAATGAGAGTGTGTTATATAAGCCGTGAAGCAGCCGTGCAGGCAGAGCAACAGTAGCCTTCTGAGAACGTCAGAAATGGAGTGTGTAGAGAAACAGACAGAAACGTCTGGCCCCTGTCTATCTGACCACAGTCTAAGCCCAGCCTAAACCAGAGGGCTCCAGGGAGAAGTGAGACAGGATGTGTAAAATAACAAGAGGCTCTTGTAAAGACCCCGGTCCAAAGGCTGCAGCACAGTTTTGGAATATATATAGATGTATTATTTAAATTAAGCCGGTTAGCAGTAAAGTGGTATTATTTTCTTGTTGAAGAGGCAGCTTGGAAATACTTCACTTTAAACTTGCCAGAACAGCATGAATTGGTTGCATATTTTAGAGGAGAGTCCCTTCTGAAAAAGAAGTGTGCTAATTGTATTGAATGTGTACTTGTAGTGTACTTAAAATCTTAAAAGATTTGGTAACAGTTTATTTTACAGTGTCCTTTGTTACACGTTACATACTGTAGTAATAACTATAAATTATGCATAATTACATGCAACTAACCCTAAACCAAACCCTAACCCTATAGTAAGTACATGTAGTTAATTAATATTACTCAGTACTTAAATGTATAATTACACTGTAACAATGACACATTAAAATAAAGTGTAACCTAGAACGTTTATTATAAAGTGTCCTTTTTTAAAATGCGTTTAATTTGTTAAGAAACATAGTTGTGAAAGTGTCTCTTTAAGTACACTTAAGTGGCCTTTTTTCATTAATATTATATTATCTGTAAGTACAGTTTATTTTTTTTTAAATATACGGTTACACTTTTTGGTAACACTTTATTTTACAATGTCCTTGTTACTCGTGTTACACGTAGTTACTGCAGTAATAACAGTAAATTATGCATAATTACATGCAACTAACCCTCAACCAAACCCCCATCCTAACTCTAACCCTACATTTAGTTCATTAGTATTACTCAGTTACATTGTAACAAGGATACCTTAAAAAGTGGATTACACTTTATATTAGTGTCTGTTTTACAGTGTAATTACACATTTAAGTACTGTGTAATAATAGTTAACTATATGTACTTACGATAGAGTTAGGATTGGGGTTTGGTTTAGGGTTAGTTGCATGTAATTATGCATAATTTATAGTTATTACTATAGTAACTACATGTAACGTGTAACAGAGACACTGTAAAATAAAGTCTTACCAAAAAGTATAACCGTTTCTTTTAAAACTGTACTTACAGATAATATAATATTAATGAAAAAAGGCCACTTAAGTGTACTTAAAGAGACACTTTCACGACTATGTTTCTTAACACACTTAAATGCATTTTTAATGAGGACAGTTTATAATAATGTCAAATTAAACGTTTTAGGTTACACTTTATTTTAAGGTGTCTTTGTAACAGTGTAATTATACACTTAAGTATTATTAATTAACTACATGTACTTACTATAGAGTTACAGTTAGGGTTAGGGTTTGGTTTAGGGTTAGTTGCATGTAGTAAACACTTTATTTTACAGTGTCCTTGTTACATATGTTACATGTACTTACCATAGTAATAACAGTAAATTGTGTATAATTACATGCAACTAACCCTCAACCAAACCCTAATCCTACCCTAACCCTATAGTAAGTACATGTTGTTAATTAATATTACTCAGTACTTAAATATATAATTACATAACAATGACACTTTAAAATAAAGTGTAACCAAAAAGTGTTACCAAGTTTTCCTTTAAAGTACAATATAAATCATTGTTTTAATAATCTTTTGTTGTGCTTAGAAGTATACTTATTTTGACGTGTTGACTAACAAACGTACGCACACGTAAAGTGCTTGATTATAATTTTAACTGTAGTGTGTTATCCAATATTACATTTAGTTAATGTACTAAATTGCAACGTCATCAATACAAATGTGTAATTGCAGAATATTTTTTAAATACATGACATGCAAGTTTCAATAGAAATTACATTAAAGTATATTTTAGTTTATCATAAATTCTTGTCAGTACATTCAGCAGTACACTTTAACCATATTTCAAAGAGAATATAAGTAATTAGAGAGTATAAGTAAATTACAAGCATTTAATGTAAATTTAAACTATAACATTTAATTTAATTGTAAATAACACTCAATTAAGTGTCCGAAAACATGACATTTACAAACCCGATTCCAAAAAAGTTGGGACACTGTACAAATTGTGAATTAAAAAGGAATGCAATAATTTACAAATCTCATAAACTTATATTTTATTCACAATAGAATATAGATAACATATCAAATGTTGAAAGTGAGACATTTTGAAATGTCATGCCAAATATTGGCTCATTTTGGATTTCATGAGAGCTACACATTCCAAAAAAGTTGGGACAGGTAGCAATAAGAGGCCGGAAAAGTTAAATGTACATATAAGGAACAGCTGGAGGACCAATTTGCAACTTATTAGGTCAATTGGCAACATGATTGGGTATAAAAAGAGCCTCTCAGAGTGGCAGTGTCTCTCAGAAGTCAAGATGGGCAGAGGATCACCAATTCCCCCAATGCTGCGGCGAAAAATAGTGGAGCAATATCAGAAAGGAGTTTCTCAGAGAAAAATTGCAAAGAGTTTGAAGTTATCATCATCTACAGTGCATAATATCATCCAAAGATTCAGAGAATCTGGAACAATCTCTGTGCGTAAGGGTCAAGGCCGGAAAACCATACTGGATGCCCGTGATCTTCGGGCCCTTAGACGGCACTGCATCACATACAGGAATGCTACTGTAATGGAAATCACAACATGGGCTCAGGAATACTTCCAGAAAACATTGTCGGTGAACACAATCCACCGTGCCATTCGCCGTTGCCGGCTAAAACTCTATAGGTCAAAAAAGAAGCCATATCTAAACATGATCCAGAAGCGCAGGTGTTTTCTCTGGGCCAAGGCTCATTTAAAATGGACTGTGGCAAAGTGGAAAACTGTTCTGTGGTCAGACGAATCAAAATTTGAAGTTCTTTTTGGAAAACTGGGACGCCATGTCATCCGGACTAAAGAGGACAAGGACAACCCAAGTTGTTATCAGCGCTCAGTTCAGAAGCCTGCATCTCTGATGGTATGGGGTTGCATGAGTGCGTGTGGCATGGGCAGCTTACACATCTGGAAAGGCACCATCAATGCTGAAAGGTATATCCAAGTTCTAGAACAACATATGCTCCCATCCAGACGTCGTCTCTTTCAGGGAAGACCTTGCATTTTCCAACATGACAATGCCAGACCACATACTGCATCAATTACAACATCATGGCTGCGTAGAAGAAGGATCCGGGTACTGAAATGGCCAGCCTGCAGTCCAGATCTTTCACCCATAGAAAACATTTGGCGCATCATAAAGAGGAAGATGCGACAAAGAAGACCTAAGACAGTTGAGCAACTAGAAGCCTGTATTAGACAAGAATGGGACAACATTCCTATTCCTAAACTTGTGCAACTTGTCTCCTCAGTCCCCAGGCGTTTGCAGACTGTTATAAAAAGAAGAGGGGATGCCACACAGTGGTAAACATGGCCTTGTCCCAACTTTTTTGATGTGTTGATGCCATGAAATTTAAAATCAACTTATTTTTTCCCTTAAAATGATACATTTTCTCAGTTTAAACATTTGATATGTCATCTATGTTGTATTCTGAATAAAATATTGAAATTTGAAACTTCCACATCATTGCATTCTGTTTTTATTCACAATTTGTACAGTGTCCCAACTTTTTTTGGAATCGGGTTTGTACTTCACACTTAATTGTATTCTTTAAAAGTATATTATTTCATAATAAGTAGGCTAAAGTGTATAAGTTTGCTGAAGTGTACTTTTTCACATGGCCGTGGGGCAAGTTGTCACACAGAAAGGTGCGAGTTTTACCCAAACATCCAATTACACAAAGTTTTTGGCAGCGATTTTGTATAAGGTTTTCCAACATGTTCAAAACTAAATTGAATTAGAATTTTTGTGAAATTCTTCAAATGTATCCAAATATTGTCTTATTTTTGTAAAAGCTGTTAGAAAAACAAGTGAACACAATAAAATTAATGTAGTATGTTGAATCATGGGTCAACTATATTATATTATCAAGCAGGATTTTTTTGGCTTACTGTCACAAAAGGATGCCTCTACAGAAATTGATTCTCAAAAATGACAAAAATGGAGATAGACTTTGTCTGAGAATACTAGACGAAACTGTGACTAATGGGTAATTATATGTTTTGTTTATGAGATAATGATGCAGACATTTCTAAGAAACCAAATTCCAAAAAAAATTAGAATATATGTTGTACCAAAACAATTCCCAAGAATTCCATGAATTCTCTTCAAAAATAAGGCCTATGTTTCCAGACGGATCCTTGCCAGTATTATGATTATATGATATTCCAGTGAGAGTTACTGGTCATGTGTTTATTTGTCTTCTTCTGTCTCTCTCTCTTTCTCTCTCTCTCTTTTTACAATCACACACAATTCATCGCCAAAGTAGGGCAGAAGTTTATATGTAACATTTAAATAGATAGATGTACCATAAAACACACACTTCTGCTGTCCAAAAGCAATAAATGAGCGCTAGAGTCAAAGAAGTCACTCAGAGCACCATAAATATACTGAGATAATCAGCTTGCAGAAAACCAAAATCAATGGTTCCAATTCTGGAAATCTTCGCGTTGCAAATCTGACGTTATTAAGTCTGTCTGTCTGTCTGTCTGAAAAACATGATTTTCAAAAAAAGGTTATTGTCTGTAAACTTGTGCAACCGAAAAACAAGTTGTTTTTAAAAGAGACGGCATTATGTAACAAGTTTTAACATGTCTTTTATTGTTCTAGACAAGTGTTGTGAAAATGGAGTGTTTACATCCTTGATGGCGTGTGTGTGTGCATGTGTGTGCGGGGCAGCAGGCAGATAGTTTAGCTGAGCCAGAGTTTAAGAGGCTGGTAATTATGGTTAACCACACTCACCCCTCACACTCATATTTATAGAGCGCCATCAGCACGGCCCTGTTTTTTACCGCAAAGGGAATTTTCACCAGATTCCTTCAGTTTTTCTCCTCAAAGCGAAACAAAAGTTATTTCAAAAGCTATGTTTGGTGGATTCCATCGCTCTGTATGTAGGGCAACACAGTCAGAGAAAAGTACATTGGTATGGCTTTGTGTGTGATCCGTGATAGCACACATTCAATATTTGATGCGTATGTTTACATATGCGAGATGTCATTTTCAAATGTCAGATGTTAAAATGACAGATCATTCAATGATATTCCATCATTTAGAATGTATTGCCTTGTGGGCTCCAACATATTGTGCAGCCATGTTTCAATTGACTCTAGTCTAGTTCTTTTTTTTTTTTTTGTTTCTTTGGAGTCAAGATTTTTTTTTTTTTTTTTTAAAGAAATTTCTTAAAGGATTAGTTCACTCCTGATAATTTACTCACCCCCATGTCATCCAAGATGTTCATGTCTTTCTTTCTTCAGTCGAAAAGAAATTAAAGTTTTTGAGGAAAACCTTCCAGGATTTTTCTCCCTATAGTGGACTTCAATGGGGACCAACGGGTTGAAGATCCAAATTGCAGATTCAATGACGAACGCGGAAGTGCAGAGGATAGAGCAAAACAAAACTTGGTTCTCGCGAGAACTAGCATATTCTCACCGGAGTGTCCTACGTCATACGCTGGAACGCCAGTCTCTCGTGAACGCGCGTACGCCAGTTAGCGGAAGTTAGAGATTACAGTTTGTAAAGTTTTAAATATGGATATTATTCTTACACAGACGCATCGCTTCGCTTCAGAAGGCCTTTATTAACCCCCGGAGCCGTGTAGAGTACTTTTATGATGGATAGATGCACTTTTATGGACTTCAAAACAGAAACAGCCATTCACTGCCATTATAAAGCTTGGAAGAGCCAGGACATTTTTTAATATAACTCTGATTGTGTTCGGCTGAAAGAAGAATGTCATATACACCTAGCATGACTTGAGGGTGAGTAAATCATTTTCATTTTTGGGTGAACTATCCCTTTAATTTCTTTTCGACTAAAGAAAGAAAGACATGAACATCTTGGATGACATGAGGGTGAGTAAATTATCAGGAAATTTTAATTATGGAGTGAACTAATCCTTTAATGCCAGTCAAGACATTAAAAATCTTACAAAAGATTTGTATTTAAAAAAAAAAAAAAATAAATTCTGTCCTTTTGAAGTTTATATTCATCAAAGAATCCTGAAAAAAACTGCATCACAGTTTTCACAAAAATAATAAGCAGCACAAATGTTTTCAACATTGATAATAATAATAATAAGTGTTTATTGAGCAGCAAATCAGCGTATTAGAATGATTTCTGAAGGATCATGTGACACTGAAGACTGGAGTAATGATGCTGAAAATTCAGCTTTGATATCACAGGAATAAATTACATTTTACAATATAAATTGTATTAATATTTAACTAAGGTGTTATCACACCTTGGTGTGCACTTCTTTAAAGGGGTCCCATAATGCCTCTTTTTACAAGATGTAAAATAAGTCTCTGATGTCCCCAGAGTGTGTATGTGAAGTTTTAGCTCAAAATACCCCACAGATCATTTTTATAGCGTGTTAAAATTGTCACTTTTTGAGGGTGAGCAAAAACGCTTCGTTTTTGTGTGTGTCCCTTTAAACGCAAATGAGCTGCTGCTCCCAGCCCCCTTTCAGGAAGATGGCGGAGCTTCAAGAGCTCATGTTAGCAGCTCCGATTACCTCATGCAGACATGCACTGAAAATGTCAGAAACTGTTCAGCCTTTTATGTTCAAACCGGAGTCAGACAATAATGGAGAGACTCAAGAATGACTCTTCAAGTCATTGATTAGTATGTTCTGTCATGACAATTTATAAATCACTTGTGTGGGAACTGTAGTTTAGTTTAATTACAGTTTATAACTTATGTTGTCATGTTGCTTTTATGACATGCTATTGTATTTGCGTTACGTACTGTATTGCAATAAATGTGAAAAGACGGATGCGACAGCTTGAGCAGACTCCTAAATGTGCTCTACTACAACAACTCTTCCTCTTCTCAACATGGCCTTTGTTGCGTGTTCCCGGGGGCAGGGTTTATGTAAATTTTAGGGTTAGTGATGTCACTAACCCGTGAATAAGCTCGTTGTAGTCCCTACCAGCCATTTGTTGTAGTCCTTAAAAAGCGATTTCTGTAAAAGTATATAACAGCAACATTACACACTAACTAAAGTTAAAAAAGTGAAATCATAATCAACCACCCCTTTAAAACATAAATAAAATCTTAACGACCCCAAACTTTTGAACAGTAGTGTATATGCAATGGGTTTTTCCACATTATGAATCTACTTATTTATTCTTTTAAAGCTTTTAAAGTTTAAAATACTTTTCCTGCAATAATTGTTTGAGTAATACATGAATAATAATGTTCAGAACTCATCAGGACGCATTAGCATTTGTTCACATGTGATTCTCACTATCTGAAAGTGGTTTGAGTGAACGGATCACAAAAGGTTTAGGACACTGTTTTAATCTATTTTTAGCACTGACCACTTGCATCACTTGCAAATGGGACCTTGAAGATGTTTATCAGATGTTTGTAGACAAATATGACACTCAAAATAGAACATGATGCTTTCCAGATGATGCATTCTTTCACAGATGTCTTGGCAATGCATGTCTGCTTACTGGGAAAGACATTTAAGTCCAAGGACAGCAATCAGTGGGTCCAAGTCAAAACTTCACCAAGTGACTCAGGTCATCTCCTACTCCTTCCCTCACAGCCCCATTAAAGATTGTGGTTCACATCCTCATTCCTGCCCCCACACCGACAGACCAAGTCAGTTCACAGCGTAAACAGCAGTGTGACTGAAAGCACGTTGAGGACCAGGGACGTGCCTTGAGGACAGGATCAATTGTCAGGAAGAGTTGGCTGGAGCTAAACCGTACCGACAGGCTTCATCAAAGAAACATGGCCGTCAGAGTGGCTCTAAATCAAAGTGTGGGCCAAACTGAAAAGTGCCAAGACTGCCCTGTGTCTGTCCACCCAATCCTCAACCTGCCCTCAACACATTCAGTGGAGTGAAAAACCCTCAAAGACCCTTTCTTCCTTCTTTCCAGAAAACAGGTGGAACTGTACAGGAAGTGGACCAACATTTACTTTTTAATGAGCCACTGGAGCTTGTAAAGGTTTCTTAATGGAAGAAACCTGAATATCAGAAACTGCAACATGTGCAGCACAAATGATGGAAGTGTAAAACATAACGACAGGATATCCGGATTTGATTGTCATGAGGGGGTGTGGTGGAAAGGGGTCCCTTAGATGTGGTCCTTCACTGAGCCATTCATGTGACATATGCTGCAACTATTGGAAGAAAATATTGTTATCACATATGGCATTAGATATAGTATGGGTCTTTTGTTGGCAAAGTGCCTGTCCCACCCAAGCCTGCAGCACTTGTGTTAAAAACTGAAGCTGACGCGCCTCGATCGCCCCCAGGTGGCTGGTCCCAGTATAGCTCATAACCCCCGCCCCTCTGTGTATTCTAATGGACTCGAGACAAACTAAACAATCAAATTACCCTTTATATAATTTTTTCCCAAAGTTGGTTTCTGTCATTTTAGGCAGTTTTTATCACGATGGTTTCATTTCAAGTGTTCGTTTTTTAAATAAGTTTAGTTTTAGCTAGTTATTTGATGCTATAAAAAAGGGGGGTGTGACGTCATGATTGACAGCTGAGATTGACAGTGTAAGGTCCATCCGTTAGCCCAAAAACGGAATCTAACGGCTTGGTTGAAGGATTCTGCGTGTAAGCCTTTTCAGCATTTCTGTTATATTCACTTAATTTATTAACATCTAATTTTAAATCCGACTCCATGAATAAAGTGATCTGACTCCAATTTTATGTGACTTTGTTCAATTTGTTACGTTTGTAATTTAACAGCTGATGATTCGTTGTGATTTAATTTGGATCGTTGGTTTTTCTTAGTATCTCTTATTTTCAAATATTCGTTCATCAAGGGACCCGATATCGCACAGAAACAGACGCGCCGCGATTCGCGCGTTCACGAACACAAACTGGCCAGTTCTGATATTAGTCAGAGGATTACAGAGTGAATATTTTACCTTGAAGTGGTCGCACCTGCTTACTCAACAAAAAGTGTAATTTGATTAATAGACACGAGAGCTGCAACTTGCTAATACAGTAATAGTCAGAAATCGGATTATCCCACATGCTGCGCTCCATGCTTCAGTCATGGGGTCCTCGGTTTTATCTATTCTGGCAAAAGATTTGCGGAAATAAAGGACTCCACATTGATCCATACTAGAATAATGATTTCAGAATAATACAAGATAAATCAAGATTAACATTTATTTTGGCCAGACAGAACTTACATAAAAATAATTAAACACGAATCCATGGTACACAACTTTCAGCATAAAAATATAAAATACAATTACAAAGTAATATGAAAATAGTTTCAAAGAGTCATTATATCTGGCACTGTACATACAGTGTGTGTGAGTGCCTCTCGGATACTGACACAGCACTGCATGGGGGCTCTGGCTACAGAATGTTCCCAAATGGCAGCTCTGCCACCCTTCCTTAAATACCCAGACCAGAACAAAAGGGTTGTAAATATTTGCAACACAAACACCTGGTTTCGGGGGAGAGGATCAGATATCTTCTGAGACTACTCAAAAGGAGAACAGGATTCTCATAAGTTTCAATCTTTCTCATCCTACCAGTGACAGCAGTGAAGTTGAGACCATTTTACCAATCACACTAAGACCTTTAAAAAGATACCATACATGAAAGGGGAAAAACAATAGATTAACAAGATACATCATCTGTGGTATATATGCATTCTGTGACTTGAATCAGAGGGAAGGGAGTCGGTGAGGGAGAGGGGAAGAAGGTTTGGGCAGGCCGATGTCCTACACTCTTTCTGTGAGATCTTCTCTCCAGATTAGTGAGTTTTATTGTTCTATTGCAGGGGGTTGGATCTTCAGCTTTTGTCTTAGCAGTAAAACCGATTCTTACAGACGGCCCCTGGCCCCTTGGGACAAAATCAGATTAGTTCCCAAGGGGACATATTTGGACATTCCCTGTTTCCATATTTTGGATGTTGTTTCCGGACTGTTCGTGGTGCTGATCCTTGAGTTAACAGCACGAGTCAATGGGTGCAGGAATCAAGTAGTCACCTGAAATAACAACATTAAGACAGGCTGAACATGAAGATGAAAACACTGCAAAATACCCCTCTGTGACACAGTCCCTTTAGCTGTAGGCGTACTGTGCTGACTGGGTGCTGTAGCAATTGGGCATGATTCTGTTGGTCAGGTTTGCTTCCACCTGCACTTGATTGTGATGGTTTTCAGTCTGTAGAATGACTTCTTGTCCCAAGTCTGTTGTGTTAGTTAGCATGAGCAGAAAGTGTCAGTGGAAAGTGTCTTTACACTTTGAGGAAACATCTGTGACCTCCCCAGGATGCTTAGCTATAGCTGACCTTTTGAGAAGTCCTCGGTCACCTTCAAGCAGAAGGTTTGGTTTGCCGGGCAGGTCAGATCTCCATGGGTGAAGGAATCGTTTCACTGATGATGCTCCATTGTGTGTGAGACACCTGAACAACTTCTGATTAACCATGCAATAATTGAACACTGATGAATTTGTGGTTCCCTTTCAGTCGGTCACGTTTGACGTACGTCGGAACTGACCGACGAATTGGGGATCATTTTCAGAGACCAATCTACTTCGAGTGTATAAAAACAAGCCAATAACGTTGGCATGCAGTCCACGCACCACGCAAGTGCCAAACCCAAGCAGCAGCCTCCACCCGGGAAGCAGGGCGCCGGACGCAAGGGTGCCGCCCAACCCGCTCAGGGTCCCGCGAAGTCGGCCAGTAAACGGAAGGGTAAGGCTAGCGCTAGCGCTCCCCAGGCCGTCTCGCTGGCTCATCCGTACTGTCAGACTCGGCTACGCGATTCAGTTCGCGTACCGGCCCCCCAAGTACAGGGGCATCCTCTTCACTTCTGTGTGGAGCAACGATGCCCACGTCTTGCGGTCAGAGATCGATGTCCTACTGGCGAAGGACGCGGTCGAGCCGGTTCCTCCAGCCGATATGAGGTCGGGGTTCTACAGCCCCTACTTCATTGTACCCAAGAAAGGGGGTGGGTTACGGCCAATCTTGGACCTGCGTGTCCTGAATCGGGCCCTGCACAAGCTTCCTTCAGGATGTTAACGCAGAAACGCATTTTCGAATGCATCCGTCCCCGAGATTGGTTTGCAGCGATCGACCTGAAGGACGCGTACTTTCATGTCTCTATCCTTCCTCGACACAGACCGTTCCTACGCTTTGCGTTCGAGGGGAGGGCATATCAGTACAAAGTCTTGCCCTTCGGGCTGTCCCTGTGGCCTCGCGTCCTCACGAAAGTCGCAGAGGCAGCCATTGTTCCGCTCAGAGAACGCGGCGTTCGCATCCTCAACTATCTCGATGACTGGCTCATACTCGCCCAGTCTTGGGAGCAGTTGTGCGAACACAGGGACCTGGTGCTCCGTCACCTCAGCCTGTTGGGCCTTCGGGTCAACCGAGAGAAGAGCAAACTCTGTCCCACACAGAGGATCTCTTATCTCGGCATGGAGCTGGACTCGGTCAACCAGACTGCGCGCCTCACAGAGGAGCGAGTCCGGTCAGTGTTGAACTGCTTGAATACGTTCAAAGGCAGGACGGCGGTCCCACTGAAATATTTTCAGAGGCTCCTGGGGCATATGGCATCTGCAGCCGCGGTAACACCGCTCGGATTGCTTCATATGAGACCGCTTCAGCACTGGCTTCATGGCCGGGTCCCGAGATGGGCGTGGCAGAGCGACAAGTACTGGGTCCCAGTTACTCCGTACTGTCGCCAAACCTTCAGCCCGTGGTCAGACCCTTCGTTTCTACGGGCGGGAGTGCCCTTAGAACAAGTGTCCAGGCATGCTGTGGTTTTCACAAATGCCTCGTCCACCGGCTTGGGGGCCACGTACAACAGGCATGCAGTCTCAGGTCTGTGGACGGGACCCCAGCTGCATTGGCATATCAATTGGAGTTGCTTGCAGTACGTCTTGCCCTAAGCCGCCTCAAAAAGCCGCTTCAGAGCAAGCACGTACTGGTCCGTACGGACAGCACTGCGGCCGTTGCGTACATCAACCGTCAGGGTGGTCTAAGCTCCCGTCGCATGATGCAACTCGCCCGCCATCTCCTCCTGTGGAGTCAGAAGCATCTGAGGTCGCTTCGGGCCATTCACATCCCTGGTGCGCTGAACCAGACAGCCGTCGAGCTCTCTCATCAGTCGACACCTCCGGGAGAGTGGCGACTCCACCCCCGGATCGTCCAGCTGATATGGGACCTTTTCGGAGCTGCGCAGGTAGACCTGTTCGCCTCTCCGGACTCGACCCATTGCCAGTTGTACTATTCCCTGACCGGGGGCACCCTCGGCACGGATGCACTGGCGCACAGCTGGCCCCGGGACCTACGCAAATATGCGTTTCCCCCAGTGAGCCTTCTCGCACAGACCCTGTGCAAGGTCAGGGAGGACGAGGAGCAGGTCTTGCTAGTTGCGCCCTACTGGCCCAACCGGACCTGGTTCCCCGAACTCACACTCCTCTCGACAGCCCCTCCCTGGCCGATTCCCCTGAGGAAGGACCTGCTTTCTCAGGGACGGGGCACTCTATGGCACCCGTGTCCAGACCTCTGGAAACTCCATGACTGGTCCCTGGACGGGACGCGGAGGTTCTAGGTGGCCTGCCACAAGCGGTGGCAGACACCATCGCTTCTGCTAGAGCCCCCTCTACGAGGCGCCTCTATGCCTAAAGTGGAACCTGTTTGTTGAGTGGTGCTCTTCCCGCCGGGAAGACCCCCGAAGGTGTTCAGTTAGTGTCGTGCTTTCTTTCCTGCAAGATGGGCTGGAGCGAAGGCTGTCTCCCTCCACCCTCAAAGGGTACGTCGCAGCAATATCGGCGTATCACGACGCAGTTGAAGGTAAGTCCTTAGGGAAGCACGACCTAATTGTCAGGTTCCTCAGAGGTGCGAGGAGGCTAAATCCTCCTCGTCCACACTCGATACCCTCTTGGGACTTAACTCTGGTGCTAAGAGCACTTCAGAGCCCTCCCTTTGAGCCTTTGCAGTCTGTAGAGTTAAAAATTCTGTCCATAAAGACAGTACTCCTGACTGCATTGGCCTCCATCAAGAGGGTAGGGGACCTGCACGCACTTTCGGTCAACGAATCGTGCCTAGAGTTCGGGCCGGCCAACTCGGATACGTGCCCAAGGTTCCCACCACTCCCTTCCGGGACCAGGTGGTAAACCTGCAAGCGCTGCCCTCGGAGGAGGCAGACCCAGCCCTGGCTTTGTTATGTCCCGTCCGCGCTCTTCGCGCTTACGTTGACCGGACTCAAAGCTTTAGGACCTCAGAGCAGCTCTTCGTCTGTTACGGAGGCCAGCAGAAGGGAAAGGCTGTCTCCAAGCAGAGGTTAGCCCACTGGATAGTGGATGCTATCGTCTTAGCATACCAATCGCAAGACGTGCCTTGCCCGTTCAAGTTGCGAGCACACTCAACCAGGAGTGTGGCTTCCTCCTGGGCGCCTCGCTGACAGATATATGTAGAGCTGCGGGCTGGGCTACACCTAACACGTTCGCTAGATTTTATAGCCTCCGTGTAGAGCCAGTTTCTTCCCGTGTACTCGCCCCCAGTGGCCGGTAGGCGCGAAGTGCCCGTTCTTGTGTCGGCTTGCAATGCCACTCCCGCCCGCTGGGCCGGATACGTGCGTCTATTGTCTCCAGTTGTGTTCCCCAGAAATGGCTAACCCTGTCGAGCTCCTCCGACACCACTTCGGTGTCAGACGTTGCGGCTGTCTGACGCCAGGCCTGCACCCGTATGCTTGTGGAACGTGTGTGTAGGCTGGGTTCCATATGTAGCGGTCCCTACAGCGACCCCATATGTGTATTCTCCACGGTACCGCTACCCTACTCGGCTAGCCCCGTGTCTTTCCCTTGACAGAGCTCGCTCTGTCGTCTCTGGTGGTGTTCTTTCCCCCCTGGGATCAGGTTGGATCCACCCCAGAGACTGCCATATGTAGCACTACCCTGCTAGGTTAGTCCTTATGAGTATTCCACCTCTCCTCCCTGGAGGACGTGGGTCCGCAGAGTTCCGTCTCCCTGAGACAGGCACGCTTTCCCAGCGTTATCCAATAGTCACACTGAGTGGGTCTTGCAGAAACAGCAGTGACGGACCTTCCCTGCTTGGAGACTCCTGACTCCTGCTCCAACCTAGGAGCACTCCAGCGAGCTCAAGCAGGGCGCTGGAAGGGCCAGCCTCCCTGGCGTGTTGGTAGGGATCCCCAATTCTGAAAGGGAACATCTCGGTTACGTATGTAACCCTCGTTCCCTGAAGGAGGGAACGGAGACGTACGTCCCGTCACCAGGTGCTGTGCTTCCGCTGAAGGGCCGAGTCACTCTTTCGGCTCCTCAGTTGGAAAAGCGAGGATGCGGTATTCCACTTCCGTATTTATACCCGCGCTGCGGGGCGGTGCGTGGACCGCATGCCAACGTTATTAACTCTTTTTTATACACTCGAAGTTGATTGGTCTCTGAAAATGATCCCCAATTCGTCGGTCAGTTCCGACGAATTGGGGATCAGTTCCCTCCTTCAGGGAACGAGGGTTACATACGTAACCGAGACGTTATTGTGAGATGGGAAAAGAGAGTTGTTGGATAAACACAATAACATAAAAATAACAACACATGATAATCTCATGTCAGAAGTGTGAGTGGTAAATAAGGTCTCATTTCTCAGTGTCCTATATCTAGTGGGTAGGTCTCATTTGATCACTAGATTCTTCACTACTACTGTGACATGGAAGTGGAATTTAAACGTGGTCTGGATGAATTAAAGGAAGGGTAACAAAACATCAATATAACTAGTATATTTACCAGCAGTATGCATAATTAAAATATATCACATAATTAAACATGGAAATACACAATTTAATAATTGCCATTATAAAGTTGTCTATATCAGTTGTTTTAATTGCAAATCATTACTGAAAGCTAATGTTTCAGTCAGATCACTTAGAGAATGAGATTTACAGAAGCAGAGATTTAAAATCTCTAGTTTAGCTTTTGCTCTCATCTTCTGTGCATTTGATGTACAGGCTAAGTCACACTCGATGCAGGTCTGTCTGAGAATTGTTTGATTAATTGATAGAAATGCCTGCATTCCAGATCTACTCTTTAGATATATTTCCATTGTCATTAGTCATATGTTGGAAACTAGGGGGCCCTCCCAGTTTGAAACAATGCTAAGGACTGGACATAATAAACATTTTGTCCATCAATTCACTGATCAATTAATTGTCAACCAATTGATGTGTGACTATAGCCATGCACATGTTTTATGCATCTTACAGTGTTTACATACAGGAAGTTGACATGGCTGTAAGCCGTAAAATTGTTCAACATAACTGAAAAGGAATTATGAAAATAATTTCCCTTGTCCTATATGTATGAAGGTGAATAATGTATGATAGATTTGCATTATGTGAATGATTTTGGCCTGGATAGTCCTATGATGTATGCCAGGTAGAGATGTTGTGCAGTTTTAGAATTAAGGGTGTGTGTTGTGTGTGTTGTGTATGTTGTGTATAGGAGATGGGTGGTGTCTATCCTACCATAATCTGTGTTGTATAATTTAGTTCCAGTTTTAAACTGGGAAGCCATGTAGCTATGTGTGCTGTGAGGTATGAATGGCCTCTTGATGTCTCTTCACTCCCATCTCCTACATGTTAAGTTGTGTGTGTGTCCTGGCTGATGCAGGCCAGCCCAGTCCCTGTGGAATGTGGGTCTGAAGAGTGGCAGCCATCAGCCTGAAAGGAAAACAAACACAGAGAGAGAAACACAGTCTAATCTTGAACCTTTACACAATTTTCATTAAGATAGATGGTGCTATCTGATTTTTTCTTTAATGGTCTTAGCCAGACAGTTGTTGTAGATGGCTTTAACCTGTTAAGGTTTTATGCCATTATGGGAAAATTTGTTTCGGTTTACAAAGACATTGATCATCATCATGATCATGTTTCTGTAAAGAAAAAGGTCAAATAAACTGATTTATAATGGTCAGATCTGACTGCTGGTGTGTAAGCGCAGTCAGACAGGTTGCACCTTACGCTGCTGTTCCAGTTGAGTTTACACAATCTGTTTTGTTGATAGCATTATCACACCCAGGTCCCCTGGGGGAATCTCTTTAAATAACGCTGTTTACTCAGGCCAGATCTGTGTTTAGAGCATCAGATCACCAGGTGTGGTGCTGTGCCGTTTGTTTAGGATTTGGTATTTACGGCGCCATTCAAACACTTGACCATTTGGATATCTGTGGCCTGTAAACCCTGTGGAGTTAATGCCTGAGGTTAACATAACACACAACTTTCATTACATTTCCAGTAAAATAACTTCCCCGATCAGATCCCATGTAATCTGCCGCTCCCAGAGAGGAGTTTTCTAACGCTTGCGCTCCTTTGTTTGTGGTTTTATTACAATGGAAAACTTGCACCTCCCCGTTCTCACTGGGTTCCAGATCACTGAAATGTAAATTACTAGGCCTTGAATGAATTCGGCCTACTCAAGATACAGCAATCAGGTTAATCATTTTAACTGAGCATTGTAATTTTTCTCATAAAAGATTCTTGCACAAATAGAAGGTAAAGAAGTTCTTTCTCTTTAGTTTTTTCATTTCAGTTTTCTTTCTTAACAGTTCTTTCTCTAACCATCTTTATTCTCCTTCCCATTATTTCAACACTAGTAGTGCTCTTGCCGTCTTTCTCCTTACCTGCACATCCCACACATCCATCTTTCTACCTTCTGATCCTTTTTCTACTTCTTCAACATTCTTTCCCCTTCTAAATAATGCTTAATCATAATGAGATTAAAAGCCATTTGTGGCCATTATGATATAATCTACATTATAATGTGATCATAACATAAATCATATTCTATACTATAAATATAGTATAAATTAAACATTTTATTTGTTGGTCTCAAGAGGGCCTCTGTTTAGTAATTTGTGCTGGCATGTGCATTGTGTGCACAGCAACAAGATCAAACTGGAAACCAGTTATAAACTTAGTTGCTGTGGACATTCAATAAACTGCAAACACTGAGAGCACGGGTCAAATCATTGCTCAATTTAAAGATTTTTGTGACTACTATCTAGAATTGGGCACAGTTTTCTTGTTTTGGGCTGAGATGTTATCAATTGCATTCTTTAGAGAATCTATTTGCATATGGAAAGAAAGGTTTGACAAACACGGGTCTGAGGGAGAGCCAAAAAATTACTTTTGGTCTGTTAATTGTCTCAGTCTCTTTTGAGACACTAATAAACACACAAAAGTGTAGCGATTGCAAGGTCTGAAATAAGACCAAGGTAAAATGCTATATTTTATAAGACATTTATAATTGTGACATCAGCCCTGAACCAATTTTGTCCACCTTCACATTTTACACACAAAGGATTCCAGTGAGATATTTTCATTGATATGTTTTAGCTCATCTAATCACAAGATTTCATTAACAAGTTTGCGTGACCATTTGCTCTTTTTCCATGTTGCAACATTGTTAAAGCAACGCAAATAAACAAATGTAACTGAACATTTTTCCTCAGACTTTAGGTTTTAATTTACGGGCCTCTTTTGAGTACCAAAATAAAATTTGGATGATGTTATTCCAGTTTAGGTTTCCTCTCTTGCTGCGTAGGCAAACAAGGAGAAATTTAAAGCAAGGGATATCATTTCTACTCTACGCTGCTGCTCTCATGTCCTTGATAAGCAATGTGGTTGTCTAATTCTCAAGCCCTGTCGCGGTATTCAGTATATACTCCCAACATTTCTAAAAGGCAAATAAGAATGGACTTACCATAACAGCTGAAGAAAGAGAAGGAAATCAAACCTCTTGCTTGTTGCAATCCCAATATTTCGCTGAAAAGACACTCGCAACCTGGAGATCACGTCGGGGTCACCACTTTGTAAGGTCCATCTGTTAGCCCAAAAACGGAATCTAATGGCTTGGTTGAAGGATTCTGCGTGTAAGCCTTTTCAGCATTTCTGTTATATTCACTTAATTTATTAACATCTAATTTTAAATCTGACTCCATGAATAAAGTGATCTGACTCCAATTTTATGTGACTTCGTTCAATTTGTTACGTTTGTAATTTAACAGCTGATGATTCGTTGTGATTTAATTTGGATCGTTGGTTTTTCTTAGTATCTCTTATTTTCAAATATTCGTTCATCAAGGGACCCGATATCGCACAGAAACAGACGCGCCGCGATTCGCGCGTTCACGAACACAAACTGGCCAGTTCTGATATTAGTCAGAGGATTACAGAGTGAATATTTTACCTTGAAGTGGTCGCACCTGCTTACTCAACAAAAAGTGTAATTTGATTAATAGACACGAGAGCTGCAACTTGCTAATACAGTAATAGTCAGAAATCGGATTATCCCGCATGCTGCGCTCCATGCTTCAGTCATGGGGTCCTCGGTTTGATCTATTCTGGCAAAAGATTTGCGGAAATAAAGGACTCCACATTGATCCATACTAGAATAATGATTTCAGAATAATACAAGATAAATCAAGATTAACATTTATTTTGGCCAGACAGAACTTACATAAAAATAATTAAACAGGAATCCATGGTACACAACTTTCAGCATAAAAATATAAAATACAATTACAAAGTAATATGAAAATAGTTTCAAAGAGTCATTATATCTGGCACTGTATATACAGTGTGTGTGAGTGCCTCTCGGACACTGACACAGCACTGCATGGGGGCTCTGGCTACAGAATGTTCCCAAATGGCAGCTCTGCCACCCTTCCTTAAATACCAAGACCAGAACAAAAGGGTTGTAAATATTTGCAACACAAACACCTGGTTTCGGGGGAGAGGATCAGATATCTTCTGAGACTACTCAAAAGAAGAACAGAATTCTCATAAGTTTCAATCTTTCTCATCCTACCAGTGACAGCAGTGAAGTTGAGACCATTTTACCAATCACACTGAGACCTTTAAAAAGATACCATACATGAAAGGGGAAAAACAATAGATTAACAAGATACATCATCTGTGGTATATATGCATTCTGTGACTTGAATCAGAGGGAAGGGAGTCGGTGAGGGAGAGGGGGAGAAGGTTTGGGCAGGCCGATGTCCTACACTCTTTCTGTGAGATCTTCTCTCCAGATTAGTGAGTTTTATTGTTCTATTGCAGGGGGTTGGATCTTCAGCTTTTGTCTTAGCAGTAAAACCGATTCTTACAACGGCTTCTCTGAGTGAAGTTGTCACTGAAGCACCAACTGATTTTCGGGAGGAGATTGGAGCTTTAGCTTTAATTTCTACATTTTCATAATTGTTTATTTCACACCGACATAATGAATTGTTCTGCATCTGCGAGAGTGTAGGCGGGCTTTTGATATCGCAGCTCTACTTCCTGCTCTCTACTGCGCAGACTCCAGTCCCGAGGTCACTACTGCGCAGACTCGGTCCAAAATCTGTGCAAGATGTCAGCGCCATATTCGGACCTCCGGAGGCTTCACTTTTCTTCAGCGGAAGAGAATGAAGTCGCGTCGCGGACCCAGTAAATCTGGTCGTCTTGGTACTGAGCACTAAAAACCACATAAACATGGCCTTGGCTTGGGTCTTCAAACTTGAAGGGTTTCATCCACTAACAATTTCATACAAATGTTCTTATGTGCACATTCATAATTCACAATATCAGTGTATGTACATAAATTTGTTACTACTCTCCTAATGTTGGTAAATCCAGATCATTCTAAATGACAGTGTGCACACATTTTGTAATTACCATAACACACACCCAAACATGTCCATATAAGGGTTTTCCTTTTCCTCTCTTGAACAGTCATCAGTCATGAATTTTGTTCAAATGTATGCTTTATACTCTTTCAAACTCAAATTGTACAAACGCAAACCTGCTGACCTCCTTGCATATCCATTTTTGTAGTTTCCACCTTTGGTCTTCTGTTGTCTACATTGAAATTTCAAGAAATACAGTATCTTGAAATACAGTACATCTTCTTTGAATAGTTCTTAACTCTTTCCCCGCCATTGACGGAATTTTCCGGCTTTCCGTGTTTGAACTGTTATACAGTAGGGGGCGCTATTATGCATTTTCTGCAAGAGTACTAAATCTTCAGATCAAAACATGTGAAGAAGAAGCAGAAACAAGCAATAGCATGTAAGCAGAGGCATATGTAAAATAACGCGATCATCAACATTAAACACCTTATAAATCAAAACTGCCTAATGTTACTAAATGAAATGTCGACCTAGGACGAGCTACAGGACTGTGAAGCTTTGGGGGTGTTGATGAACTCTATCTACTCCATCTGTGTTTTGATCGTCGTTCTGAATCCGATCTGAATGTAGTCTTTGACAAAACGTGATCTTCTCAGCTTTTTGCTCAAAATGTTGCTTTTTTATGAAAGTTACCCACATTCAAGTGTTGATAAAAAAGAATGCATGAAACTAGAATAAAACAGGGTTTTTATGTTGTTTAAAAGCAGACGGTCTGTTCTTTCTTTTGATATATTGCATGTTCAGATATTCATACAACAAAATATTCTGGGGGCCATGAAATTTTTGTGAAAATGATCAAAAATGCTGGCACTGGCTAGCAACTTTTTTTTAAACGCTGGCGGGGAAAGAGTTAAAAGCAGTGACCCAACTGTGCAGTAAATTTCAGACACATGCACGTGTAATGGAGGCCAGGTAACCCTCACTCCCCCTGCCACAAGAGACACACCTGTGACTGACACTAGAGCCTGTGGTGTTTAGCATCCTTGCTAACGTGTTCAAAGCTAGGAGCTATGCAGGTGTAACCGGTCCTACTCGACCCACTCCAAGCGGGATTTGAACCGTGGTCTCCGGCGTGGGAGGCGGGTGTGCTAACAAGGAGGCTAAAGACTGCAGCCTCTAACGTCAGTCTCTAGTGCGCCTCTTGAGGCCAGGGAGTGAGGTTTACACACACAGCTCTTACTGGCCTATGTTCATTACACAGGTAAACCTCACCCCTGGCATCAAAAGACACACTAGTGACTGGCTCAACTCCCTTACTGGTTGACCTGGTCAACTTTAGAGCAGTGTAGGTGTAGGACCAGTCGGCAGTGAAGTTTAGGGGGTGAGTATAATAAAGGCCAGTTTGTAAGAACAGGTAAACTTCACTCCCCTGACCTCAAAAGGCACATACAAGCAGTGTTTCTTAACTCCAGTCTTTGGGACCCACCTCCCAGAATGTTTTAGATGGGTGCTTCTCAATACTCAAATTGATGCTTACTCGTTTCCTCGCTCTTCCGTCCTCCAGCCTGTGTCCGCCGGAAACCAATTGAACTCAGCCATCTTGAAGGACATCTCAATTCTCTAATTGCTCCACGAGGAGGCGAGGAACGAAAAATGAGGAGCTTTCCAGAGGAGCTATGAGCGAGGATGCACAGGTGGATCCTATGCGGAAGTCTTTCTTGTCGAGAAGCCTGACGCACGTATAAATTCTCCTCCCCCTTCACATATGTCACAATAATTTTAATTTATGCTTTACCTTTGCAGTTTACATAAAACATGTATCACACATATTTCAACAGGGCATCTTGCTTTATTATTATTATTTATGAATTTCTTTAATAACCAAACTTCAACAACATAAGGGCTGATCCCTTGAGCACAGCTGATGACTCTGTGAAGTGACGCTCGAGTGATCAAGAATATTCCAATATACAAATAAGCTTTCCTAGATTCCTCTGTCCTCATTTTCTTTCCTTGCAGCCTTCCCTCGCATCCTACAGAAAAGGAAGCGAGGAAATGGAACGAGGATGCAAAAATTAGAAATGAGAAGCACCCAATGTCTCCCTATTCCGCACACTAAGAAGCTGATGAGTTGAATCAGGTGTTTTAAATATTGAAACATCTAAAACGTTATGGGAGGTGGGTCCCCAGGACTGGAGTTAAGAAACACTGCACTAGAGCAAGTCTGGACAACTATGTTAGTAATAAAGTGGCTTTCATGTGTAATAATGCAGAGAACCTACTTAAGTGACACAGTTTGATGTACGCTAGTGCTATGACCTCTTCCTCACCTGCAACTCTGTATATACTGCCATTAAGTATACCATATATATGTGAGATGGACTTTACCCTTTCTAACCATCAGCAGAACCACAAAACCAATTTACAAAAAGCTACTTGCCACTGATGGAAAATTTCCAACGACAAGCTTGAAAATGTCAACCAGATGTAGTTTCCCTGGCCTGCTACACCTCTGGAGCTCCCAGAAGGTTGATTTCGGGGGCTGACCACCACATGACCACACAACCACCCATCTCTCATCGACTGCACCAGTGCCCACAGAAAGAGAAAAGTCTCTCGCTCTTCCTGATACGACTGCAGCTCAGAGAGGTTTATAGCACTGTCCAATGAAATACTTGAGGTTAGAAGAGTAAGCACAGATACCACTAACAACAAACAGACAAGAGGCAGTCTGTCTGTGTCAATATGGTGGACAGCACACTTCTGAAAGTAAAGGAGAGAGAGTTCAAACCATGAAAACTATGGTTAGATGGGGCGAAAGGAAAAACAGAGGGAAAATAGTCCTGAGAAGCACTGATTTATAAGATTTATAAGAATCTGTTGAATTTCGGTTTTAGGGTAAAGCATTGGTATAACACTGCCATGTGTATATATTTTTGTTGTTATCAAGCGTATAGCGTTAGTTCTGGCAGGTCACGTTAGTCAAGCTCGCATCAGCTGACTGTCAGCTGATCACGTCTACCTATAGGAATACGACGTCTATCACAGCATGCATATATAAGCACCTTCAGTACTATCAGCTGCTATCGCGTTTCTCCGGAGCTAATTACCCTCCTCCATCCCCAGCTCCTCCTCTCATCCAGTCAGGATTTGGCATTCTGATTCCCCCTGAATCAGACTAAATTCCCGACTTAGGTTGTACATTTTAATATTGACATTAATGCTATCTGCAATACATCATTGCTTCTGTTCTGTTTACCCTAGGGGGGCTTATCACTGCTCTCCCTGCTCTTATCCATGCTAGGCTGCATGGATGCACAGGGAGTTCTTGCCCAGAACAGAACCATACCGCCAATCTAAACTATATGCTAATTTTCTATCATCTTCTGACAGAAGTTATATTATATTCATTTTTTAACTGTCAAAAAGAGAAAATACTAAAATATACAATGATTTATTTTATTATAATATATAAAAATAGTTGCTTATTCAAAACAAAGGCGAAGCTTGATGAGGCGGTGAATGAGCGTGGAATCATGGGAGTTGTAGTCTTTAGCTCTTCACCTCCACAGCCGATGGAAAGGAATCCGACGGACTTGGGCAGAAATCATGTTCATGAGTGAACTAATGTATAAAAGTTTTATTAACGTTACGGTGTTATGAAGCAGGGCGGACCAAGGCCGCTGGAGTGAATACTAATGATAGAGACCTGCGCAAAACACCGGTCCTGAGCTTTTATTATGCTTATGCTGCAGTCGGACGCTTCTGCTCTTTTCATTGTGTATGTGGGGTAACACAGTGCTGCTTTACATGGTTAAAACAATCATACTAAATACATTTGAGTGTGTTGAAAGTTATGTTATAACGTTACTCTGTGCGTTCGTTCGCTCGGTGGCTGGTATGAGAGACTTGGTGCACTTTTAATCTAGATCGATAAAAACTGGATGACTTGTGTTGCTAAATGACATGCAATTAATTTTAAAATATATTGTATGATGGAGAAAGCTCTCTCTGATTATACTATGTTAGCCACTTGACAAAATTGTCTCTGAAGCATGGTAAAACATGGTACTCGCGGTAAATCAAGAAAACAACATTTAAACAATAAGACTAACTGTGTTGAGCTGTACAACGATTCGTTTTCTGTTGATGAATGTATCCAAACAGTTGCTCACCTGTCTAATAAAACACATAATATATTAAAGCATCTTTGGTGTTTCCATGGTTTCTACAAAATAAAATCAAGGGTAACGCGGGTATGATGTCATTGATAGGCAGCGCACGGACACGGTCCATGTCCTGGTTAAAATTGCTTATTTCTCTGGACTTAAACATTCTTGGAAATATTTGGGATAATGTAAGTACACAAGTCAACAAAATATATAACATTGTTCTAGTGATTTTTGGATATTTTAATCCAAAAATCTTACATATTGTGCCTTTAAATGGTAAAATATTTAATAGTATCATCTCTAAGGTGACAAAAATGTCTTGCTTTTCATCAGATCAACCCATCCTGAGTTCGTCCTTCTTATGTTCATTTCACAACTGAGGCAAATATTGACGGAGCTGTCCTCTTGGCTTGCCATAAGTGACGGTGGGTTTTCCTCTTGTTGTTTATTGCAGAAAGCGTGAGGTGAAATGGAGCCTGCGGCCGGGCCATGGCTCGCGTCCATACGGAGGTCCATACGTGTGATGACGGGCCCCGTGGATACAGTCTGTGTGGGGGCCAGAGAGGAGGTTCAGTCTGGGTCTCTTGTGTTTGTTGTTCAGGTCTTGGCTCCACGGAGGCTGGCGGCCAGACAGAACCCTGGGTCATACCTGGGCTGTTCTCTGCCAGTGACCGGAGCTGTCTGCCCTGGCACAGAAGCCCCCGAGGGGCTCTTCTTAAGACAGACCTGAAACCAAACACATGAATAATAGCTTTGAGCTTTAGGAGGCTCTGTGGAACTTTGGTGTGAAGAGCAGTAGATTTCAGGGAGATGGTGAGAGCTTTAGACGCTTTTGCAATCATTTCTTTTCAGAAAAATCAGACTGTCCCGAAGCAAGACCCCGGAGAGGAACGGGCTCCAAAGTGGGCATCATACACTCATTATCTGACAAACCTGATGCTGAAATCCTTATAAAACGCAGTGGATACCACAAGGACACGTACAAGTCTGCAGCTTCCGTTTTGTTAAACTCTGTTGGTTTAAAGGGTCACTGTGTTTGAAAAAAAGAAAAACATGGAAACAAGACAGTTGAAAAGGTCTGTGTTCCTCTTTTGATCCTCCTGCTCTGCGAGAAGGAAAAGAAAGTGGCCACCAGTCAGCCTTGTTTCCAATCCTCACAGATTAGAGTTCCCTGTTTTAAACGTCTTATTATTCCAGTCTCTTTGTCCCAGTCCCTCTTCCCTAATTAGCGCCTGTTCTCTTTCATTCCCAGTCGTGTCTTGTTTCCACCTGTGACATAAAGAAAGTGTGAAAAAAGGGAAAAGAATAGCGGAATGAAGATGAGAAAGGCAAAGCGCTTGGCCCCACAACACTAGAGCGGAGGGGAGGATGAAGGAGCTTGTCATGTCTCATCTGCGTTTGGATCCAGAGACACACAGCATGGAAACACACACAGGCTTGCGCTTCTGTGCGACGCGGATGCCTTTGAAAGAAGAAAGCGATGTGGAGAAATGAAACGGGGAGGGAGAGAGAAGCACAGGTTTCAGTGCAGCGTTGGGTATTTCACTGTGACCCATATTTGTCCCTGCGTATAATTCAAACACAGAGGTGTCCTAATGAGTCTCAAATTTCTGTGAGGGCATCTGAAATATTTAAAGCACTGCACCTTCAACATAAAATCTAAATAATTTACTCTGTTTACTTCCTTAATAAATGTTCCTTTGTTACTGTGCACAATTCATTCTCGCATGTTATTCCAAAGAAACAGAAATTAATAATAAATCTACAATGCCTTTCATTACCAGCTGATGCCACCAAACCCTTGTATTTTTCTACAGCTTCCCTCCAACCACCTGTCATAGAGAGCACTTCTCGCAGTCCAATCACTGGGTTATTAATCATGTACTTTTATACTGCCATTTGTCCTCTTAAAAGTTAAATGATTTCTGTAAATCCAGTTGTCAAATGTTGTGTGGCCTTTCATTTACTGTTTTAATTTTAGCCAGTAAATTATAAATCATTGAATCAAATAACTGAATAATTGACTTTGATTCACTTTAGACATTCTACTAACTATAAGTAACTTTGCAACTGCAAGTCAGCTAACTCTCATTAATTTGCGACTACATTATTTAAAGTCCCCCTGTAGTCAATCCTTTTATCCCTTAAAACTCATCTTTGATCACCAAAATGACATATTTAAATGTTTTTCCTGTGAAAAAAAGTATTCATGCCTTAAAATAGTTTGAATGTAACTCTACACCCTTGCTTCATTTAGTATAAGTGGCCCCGCCTCCACTCACACCAGCTCAGAGATCCACTCGGTTAACTTTACTGTAGTAAAACACTCACATTGCACAAAGGCATCGCTCTTTACAACGTCGGACACATAACGGTAGTTAATATGATTATCCTTTTGCTTGACTACGTTATCAAACAGCCAATAATGTGTTGCTAATGTTACACAAATGTTCCCGTTCACCATCTCAGCCTGCCTTCTAAAAATCAGCATCCTTAGAACGCTTTGAACAACTTAGAGCATCATCATTTTCATATCAACAGAAAAATATACCGGGATAACCTGGCTTCTCTTGAGACTACCCTGCTTGCTAAAGCCCACCCCCCTCGTGACGTGATTGGTTACAAGGAAGTTTGTGACGTCAGAAACACCAGCGATTTCACCACGTTTTTTAAGGAGAAAATACTCAGCAATAGTGTTGATTGACTGATGAATTTGCACATGGTTTGTCTTAAAGCATATTAAAAACACTACATAAACATATAAACAACATTAAACATCTAGGTTAGATGTTAGGGTTAGTAGAATAAGTTGACTTGGACTTGCACAGTTACTTATAGTCAGTAGAATGTCTGTTGGTGGAAGCATCAAAATAAAGTGTTAGCAGATATTAAGCAGACAGTCTACTAATACTCTAATGACTGCTAATTGAGTTGCATAATAGTATATCAAATGTTTAAACTGAGAAAATGTATCATTTTAAGGGAAAAATAAGTTGATTTTAAATTTCATGGCATCAACACATCTCAAAAAAGTTGGGACAAGGCCATGTTTACCACTGTGTGGCATCCCCTCTTCTTTTTATAACAGTCTGCAAACGTCTGGGGACTGAGGAGACAAGTTGCTCAAGTTTAGGAACAGGAATGTTGTCCCATTCTTGTCTAATACAGGCTTCTAGTTGCTCAACTGTCTTAGGTCTTCTTTGTCGCATCTTCCTCTTTATGATGCGCCAAATGTTTTCTATGGGTGAAAGATCTGGACTGCAGGCTGGCCATTTCAGTACCCGGATCTTTCTTCTACGCAGCCATGATGTTGTAATTGATGCAGTATGTGGTCTGGCATTGTCATGTTGGAAAATGCAAGGTCTTCCCTGAAAGAGACGACGTCTGGATGGGAGCATATGTTGTTCTAGAACTTGGATATACCTTTCAGCATTGATGGTGCCTTTCCAGATGTGTAAGCTGCCCATGCCACACGCACTCATGCAACCCCATACCATCAGAGATGCAGGCTTCTGAACTGAGCGCTGATAACAACTTGGGTTGTCCTTGTCCTCTTTAGTCCGGATGACATGGCGTCCCAGTTTTCCAAAAAGAACTTCAAATTTTGATTCGTCTGACCACAGAACAGTTTTCCACTTTGCCACAGTCCATTTTAAATGAGCCTTGGCCCAGAGAAAACGCCTGCGCTTCTGGATCATGTTTAGATATGGCTTCTTTTTTGACCTATAGAGTTTTAGCCGGCAACGGCGAATGGCACGGTGGATTGTGTTCACCGACAATGTTTTCTGGAAGTATTCCTGAGCCCATGTTGTGATTTGCATTACAGTAGCATTCCTGTATGTGATGCAGTGCCATCTAAGGGCCCGAAGATCACGGGCATCCAGTATGGTTTTCCGGCCTTGACCCTTACGCACAGAGATTGTTCCAGATTCTCTGAATCTTTGGATGATATTATGCACTGTAGATGATGATAACTTCAAACTCTTTGCAATTTTTCTCTGAGAAACTCCTTTCTTTTCCTTTCTCCACTATTTTTCGCCGCAGCATTGGGGGAATTGGTGATCCTCTGCCCATCTTGACTTCTGAGAGACACTGCCACTCTGAGAGGCTCTTTTTATACCCAATCATGTTGCCAATTGACCTAATAAGTTGCAAATTGGTCCTCCAGCTGTTCCTTTTATGTACATTTAACTTTTCCGGCCTCTTATTGCTACCTGTCCCAACTTTTTGGAATGTGTAGCACTCATGAAATCCAAAATGAGCCAATATTTGGCATGACATTTCAAAATGTCTCACTTTCAACATTTGATATGTTATCTATATTCTATTGTGAATAAAATATAAGTTTATGAGATTTGTAAATCATTGCATTCCTTTTTTATTCACAATTTGTACAGTGTCCCAACTTTTTTGGAATCGGGTTTGTAAAAATGTTTAATGTGTATGCCATAGTGAAAAGATGTGTTTTTAGTCTAGATTTAAACTGACAGAGTGTGTCTGCTTCCCGAACAATACTAGGAAGACTGTGTAGGTGCGAAACAGGAAAAGGATCGACCGCCTGCAGTTGATTTTGATATTCTAGGTATTATCAACTGGCCAGAATTTTGAGACCGCAATAGACGTGATGGAGTATAATGTGTTAAGAGCTCGCTCAAGTACTGGGGAGCTAAACCATTTAGTGCTTTGTAAGTAATTAGCAAGATTTTAAAATGTATACAATGTTTAATAGGGAGCCAATGCAGTGTTGCCAGAACCGGGCTAATATGGTCATACTTCCTGGTTCTAGTAAGAACTCTAGCTGCTGCGTTTTGGACCAGCTGCAGTTTATTTATTATGCGAGCAGGGCAACCACCCAGTAGATCATGAACGCACAAACTAACTGTTCAGCATTTTGCATTGAAAGCATGTGCCGTAATTTAGATATATTTTTAAGATGGTAGAATGCAGTTTTACAGATGCTAGAAACGTGGCTTTCAAATGAGAGATTGGTATCAAAGAGCACACCCAGGTTCCTAACTGACGACGAGGACTTGACAGAGCAGCCATCAAGTGTTAGACAGTATTCTAGGTTACTACTTGTGGAGTTTTTTTGTCCAATGATTAAAAATTCATTTTTTTCTGAATTAAGTTGCAGAAAATTACTAGTCATCCAATTTTTTATACCAACTATGCATTTCGTTAATCTTGTGAATTGGTAAGATTCGTCAGGGCGTGAAGAAATATAGAGCTGAGTATCGTCAGCATAACAATGAAAACTAACGCCATGCTTCCTAATGATATCTCCCAGTGGTAGCATGTACAGGGTGAAAAGCAACGGTCCTAGCACTGAGCCTTGCAGTACTCCATACTGAACTTGTGTTCGGTGTGACATCTCTTCATTTACTGCTACAAACTGATAACGGTCAGATAAGTATGATTTAAACCATGCCAATGCAATTCCACTAATGCCAACATAATTTTCGAGTCTATTCAAAAGAATATTGTGGTCGATAGTATCGAATGCAGCGCTAAGATCGAGTAACACTAATAGAGAGATACAACCACGATCGGATGATAAGAGTAAATCATTTGTAACTCTAATGAGAGCAGTCTCAGTACTATGATACGGTCTGAATCCTGACTGGAAATCCTCAGCAATACCATTTCTTTCTAAAAAGGAGCACAGTTGTGAGGACGCTGCCTTTTCTAGTATTTTTGACAGAAAGGGTAGATTTGAGATTGGCCTTTAATTGGCTAATTCTGTAGGATCAAGTTGCGTTTTTTTAATAAGTGGTTTAATAATAGCCAACTTAAAAGTTTTCGGTACATATCCTAATGACAAGGATGAATTAATGATATTAAGAAGAGGATCTATGACCTCTGGAAGCATTTTAGTAGCTTAGTCGGTACAGGGTCGAGCATACATGTTGTTGACAAACATCAGAAGTTGAAGCTTTATTTTTGGTTAATTTAGCCACTGTATCGAATAAATACCTAGGGTTGTGTTTGTTTTCTTCTAAGAGAGTCGAGAAATAAGCAGATCTAGCAGTTTTTATGGCCTTTCTGTATGCAATCATGCTCTCTTTCCACGAAATACAAAAAACCTCCAGTTTTGTTTTCTTCCAGCTGCGCTCCATTTTTCTGGCTGCTGTTTTAAGGGCCCGGGTGTGCTCGTTGTACCATGGCGTTGGACTATTTTCTTTAATCTTCTTTAAGCACAGGGGAGCAACTGTGTCTAAAGTGCTGGAAAAGAGAGAGTCAATAGTTTCTGTTGCAACATCGAGTTCCTCTAGGCTATCTGGGATGCTGAGGAGATGAAACTGATGAGGTTTATTTACAAAGCAATCTTTAGTGGCAGCAGTGATAGTCCTGCCATATTTAAAGCTAGGGGACGGCTTTGCACCCTTTGCTAAATTAAGTGTACATGATACTAGGTAATGATCTGAGATGTCATCGCTCTGCTGCAGAATTTCAACGGTATCAACATTTATTCCATGTGACAATATTAGGTCTAACGTATGATTACGGTGATAAGTGTGTCCTGACACGTGTTGCCTAACTCCAATAGAGTTTAGAATGTCTCTAAATGCCAATCCCAATGCGTCTTTTCCATTATCTACATGGATATTAAAATCACCAACAATTAGGACTTTATCTGCAGCCAGTACTAACTCTGATAGAAAATCAGCAAGTCTGTATTGTGCCCTGGTGGCCTGTATACAGTAGCCAGCACAAATGTCAAACGGGATTTATCAATTACACTACATAACGTTACATAAAGCACCAAAACTTCAAATGAATTATATTTGAAACTAGACTTCTGAGTAATACTGAAGATATTATTATAAATTACAGCAACACCTCCCCCTTGTTTATAACAATAATCTTGGGGGACGGACTCATTTAAAGTAATGTAATCGTCAGGTTTTAGCCAGGTTTCTGTCAAACACAGCACATCTAGATTATTATCTGTAATCATATCATTAACAATAAGCGCTTTTGGGGAAAGGGATCGAATATTCAGCAGCCCGAGCTTTATCATTTGTTCATCTGTATTATATCTGTTTTTTATTTGTTGAACATCAATTAAATTTTTACCGTTAAATGGTTTTGATTGTTTTTTTGGATTTACTAATTCGGGGAACAGACACAGTCTCTATGTGATAATATCTAGGTGAAAGAGTCTCTATGTGTTGGGATTTATCTGACTTCTGTGACGTGAGACAGCTAGCAGGCGGTCGGGTAAGCCAGTCCGTCTGCTTCCTGACATGGGCCCTAGTTAGTCAAGGTTTAGCTCTAAGACTATGTGCCAAATTACTAGAGAGAAGAGCGGCACCACCCCAGGAGTGATGGATAACATCTCTTTTCAACAGGTCAGGTCTGCCCCAAAAGCTTTTCCAATTGTCTATAAACCCTATGTTATTTTGCGGACATCACTTAGACAACCAGCCATTGAGTGATGATAGTCTGCTAAGTATCTCATCACTCCAGCGAACAGGGAGGGGACCAGAGCAAAAAACTTTAGCTGCCATCGTACTTGCGAGTTCACACACCTCTTTAATGTTAATTTTGGTGATCTCCGACTGGCGAAGTCGAACATCATTAGTGCCGACGTGAATAATAATCTTAGAGAATTTACGATTAGCATTAGCCAGCACTTTTAAATTTGCTTTGATGTCAGGCGCTCTGGCTGCCGGTAAACATGTGACTATGGTGGCTGGTGTCTCTATTTTCACGTTCCGTGTAATAGAATCGCCAATAACTAGGGGACTTTCAACAGGATTCTCAGTGGGTGTGTCACTGAGCGGGGAGAACCTGTTTGATGTTCTAATCGGAACGGAAGAGTGTTTTTTTGATCCGCGACTATACCGTCTCACAGTCACCTAGTTGCCCTGCTGCACGGGCTCTACAGCCGGAACCGAACAATGTACAGAGTTTACTAAGCTAGTCGCATCCAAAGCAGTGTCTAAAGCTGTTACATTCTCACTACTCTCAAATAAAGTCTGGATGCGTGTCTCTAATTCTGAAATCTTCTCTGTCAGCCTGACTATCTCCCTGCATTTATCACATGTGAAGCCCTGTTCGCTGACAGAGAAGGATATACTAAACATGTGACAGGCAGTGTAAGTGACAATAACAGGAGAAGATGACATGGCTTACCGTGTTTGTTGATTAATCCAATTTACCACAGTTGTTTGATGGAGTCTATTTACTAATCCAACTCACCACAGTTGTTTGATGGACTAGTAAAGGCACAAGAGACAAAACAGGAGACCCGGATACACGTATGCAGGCTAACAGGCTAGTGAAATGCTAACGCGTTGTGAAATGCTAACACGTTGTGAAATGCTAATGCGTTGTGATAGTGATTTAGATTAAAAGCTAGCAATGTCAAATTTAACGTGATAGACAATATTAAACAATATATGGTAATGAGTAAGTTATATTTAGCAGTATAAACAACAAAGAAAAGATATCAAATAAAGATTCAAAAGCAAAGCTGTACAGAGCTGCAAACACTGCAGCAAGACAGACAGGAGGCAGACAGGAGCCAATGACATGACAGATGTGTCACACGGCAGATATGACATAATGCATGACCTCCAAGTCTGGAGGCTGTCCATAGCTTTTTGAACTTTATAAAAAGCAAACGGGACAGCCGCATTAAATAATAATCTCAACGTCTGACTGTACCAAGTAACAGGTCTGGAAGCAACCCTAAAGAGAAAGCTGCATAACGCATTCACTGCGGTTTCATAAACTCTTATTTCAACTCAAATTTTGCTGACTCACAGCATTTATAAATGTTTGTACTATTCATAAGCATGTTGTATAAGCAGATCACAACCTCCTTGTGTCATGCCTTTAAATAAAGTGATTCTGTTTAACACTGACCAGTTTGTGGGCCTTGTGGCAGTGGGCCAGTTTAACTGGGTGTAAAAACCCAGAGAGAGGGAGTCGGGCCGTGGCACTGACATTCCTGTCTGTTTTTGCCAACTGCTGGCCTGAGGCCAGTGTGTGCGGTCAGACCATGTTTACATCTGTCTGGGCTTCAAGCTGCCACAGGTCTCAGAACAGCACAGTGGATCGAGACAGGGCAGGGGACGACACCCAGACTGTAAACATCAACCATACGCTGATGAACGTGTTGAAATCCAGTGGCCATGGACGTTGCTCCTCAACCCTTTGGTTTATTTTTCCTCTGGCTTATTGATTATTTTTTCTGGTTTGAGCTCGCAAACGGATGCAGAACGAATGTGTAAGATTTGTGTTGATGCATGTCATGTGTTAATACCTGGAATTCAGTTCTCTGTGTGTTCGTTAAACAATGGAAGGGGTGGGACTGGGTGGAAAAAAAGGAAAGAGAGAAACAGAAGGAAGGATAATGTGTTATTTGAGTGTTAAAGCAACAGTTCACCCAAAAATGAACAATCTGCCATTATTTACTCACCCTCATGTTGTTCCATAAAAAGAGGAATTTGAGGAATCTTCCCACAGATCTTTTATATGTCTGTCAAGTTTCAAAAAAGCACCATAAAATTATTCAAATTAAATATGGTGCCGTTTGACGTCAATGACACCAATAAATACCACTGGTTCTTACATAGTATTTGATTTGAGAGCTTTTGGGGCTATTGCATGATTTCAGAAGACTTGTAACATAGCACATGAGTCATGTAGACTGCTGTTATGATGCTTTTTGGAGCTTGACAGATATGGGAAAAAAGCTGCATGAGGATTCTTCAAAAATTCTCAGCATATTGTTTGCTATGAGACTCCCAGGGTTTAGGATAAAAGGCAAAGGCAGCTATAGAATAAAATTAGAATTATTGGAGGTTGGAAAATGATAAAGAAAAGAGTTTGTTCATCTTATTTCCATAGAGACCTGAGGGAAAGCGCAAGAGGAAGCGGAGGGAGGGGGAGGCAGATGACTAAGGCAAGGCGAGGCATCATTTCTTTAGCTTTCTGTGATTCATCTGGGGAAATGATACCACAGCGGATCAGAAGCTAGAGAATGATGGAAGAGCGGCATGAAAGAAAAAAATAAACGATTAGAACAAAAGCAGCAAAAACAAAAGCGAGACTGTCCAAGATTGTGATTCTCTCTCACACCTTTTAACTTTTATTTCTCACTCCATGTTTTTCATTTCTCACTTCTGTATCACTTGGACTCATTTATTGCACTTTGTTCACTCTGTGTTTTTTAAAACAAGAAAAACTATACTTTTACACTTTGTGAAGAAAATGTGAGTGGTACATACAAGAGTTGCCAACATGATGCTTGGGTGGGTGGGTGTGTGTCACAGCATTTTATATATGATTGCTAAGGTGTTCTGGGTGATTCTGGGTCTATTCTGCTCAGAAAATCAGTTTAGTGTGTAAAGTCTAAAGAACCTTTCTCTGCTATAGACCTTGGGCCCTATTTTAACGATCTGAGAGCATGGTCTGAAGCGCATGGCGCAGGTGCACTTGGGGCATGTCCGAATCCACCTTTGCTATTTTAACGAAGGAAAAAACGGTCAGCGCCAGGCTCATGGTCTAAAAGGGTATTAATAAAATGGCTTAGTTCTTTATGAGTCACACATTAACTTGTGATTATCTGTGCATTAGTTAAGCATAAATTAATGCATATTAGTGCACCCGTATTGTAAAGTGTTACCAATGATAAATTTCCAGCACTGGAACACATTTTTATCACTCGCCATGGTGGCAACTCTCAGACAGGTTGTAGCCTAAAGCTTTCAGTGGCAATGTGCACATAATTGTGCACATCAAAAACAAGCAAAGCAACAAATTAATATTATTTAACATATCCTAGCTTTTTATAGAAAATATTCAGATGTAACCCCTTTGTAATTGTTAACATTTTCAAGTAACTGTAATTTAATTACACATTTTTTTCAGAAAATTTAACGGATTACAGTTAATTAAATTACGTAATTCCATTACATGTAACTAGTTACTCCCCAACACTGTATATAGAACATACTTTTTAGGGGTCGTGAAGTAATTACTTATTCAATATTCCCGGGACGTTAACAGTTCTTCATGGAACCATAAATGCCAATAAAGAACCTTTGTTTTTAAGAAAAGAAGACAGGCACATTTTTTCCTCAAGAATTTGCACAATTTGACATATCATTTATGACTGTAGCATAAAAAACAAATTTACTTTTAATAAACACATACTTTATACTGTAGAATTAAAGGTTTGTTGCAGGCACGTGCAGAGGGGAGGGCTTTGGGGGCTCGAGCCCCTGCCCTTTTTGAAAATTAATCCAAAGTGCCCCTCTCAACAATTATCATCAATAATATAGTGGCCAATGAAACAGACTTTGAATTATAATTAATATGACAACGTGTATAACAACAAAGCGCTCAAAAGTCGGAAAATTCCCGTTTATTTTTTACGTATCTGTCAGTCTGGGATGTCGTTGCCATGACGCGTTGCTTGACTGCTCACTCTGATACTGCCTCCTCTATTTTTTTTCTTTTTATTGTAATTATTCTGCTCATTGTAAAAATAAAATACAATAAGATTGTATCTGTGTGTAATCCCATATTCATAACTGTGACCAAACTGTGCTTACAACACAACAGCTGTCGGGAACCTCTAGGCTCGCGAGCCATATGGGTCATTCAGTGAATGCCTGTTGGTCGACAGCAGGAAAAAATAAGCCAAACAATCACGATTTTGAAACCTTTTTCATCATTAATCAAAGCTATTATGCGAAATGTAGGCTGTCAAGAAGGAGGCAAGAGAGGCAGTGTCTCCTCAAAAAACTGGATGAGACAATATATAATATTTAAAAAATAAAACAACGCAAATATTAAAAAATGTGACATTAAAAAGTGTAAAAAATCACTCGTTCTATAAGTAACACTGTCCAACAGCGACACCCGCAGGTAAAGTTACAGCAGGTTGCCTAAACCCATTGAATTTGAACAGACCCGGCAAAGTTGGTTTCTTGCGCGTTCTCGAATCGGCCTAAAGATTAATTCAGGGCTTAAAGTGTTCCGGCACCGTGCCGGATCTCCGGGCGTGCGGCGTTTGGCTGCGGGAAAAAAAAATACATAAAAAAAACCGTGTTGATATCACATTCGAGTTCATGAGTTCGTCTACCAATGGTTTGAGAGGAACACGCAGAGTCAGCTGGCGTAGGTGTTGACGTCGCCGAAGAGCACGCACTTCCAGCCAATCAGCGATCAGCAGGCAGACGCGCTCATTCATGACTGACGGGTTTTTAGCGCGATAACTCGTAGCTGTATATTCAAGTGATCGCTATGCTAAAGTGGCATAAATACAGTAAATTGTATCTACAGTAAAGAGTGGGAGAGTGATCCAACGTGGATTACACCTGTGGTGGGAGACTCGAAGACTCTTTATAAATATAACCAACTCTGAGAGCACAGTTGAATGGCTTGACTTTAAATCGAATTCTCATGAATTTTGATCCATTTTCCTGGGATTTTTTTGTTTTGTTTGTCATCAACATTTTTTTGCGCTCTCCAACACACAACAAGATTAATTCAGTGTTTCCATTAATGACCCTGTGCCGCCACTGTTTCATAATGAACCGAAAATGCAAAACATAACCCAACATAAAAGGTCTCTAATGTTGTATTTTGTATTTATGCCTTTATAAAACAGCAAAAGACAGTGATTTAATTAAGGGAGTCTGTTTGTGCTGCGCGCACTTTGCACTCTTGCAAGTGAAGAAATTAGGATGAAAGTATTGCAATTTCTCTATGTTGTAAAGTAAAATATACTTATGATATATACTAAAATATACTTTTAAAGATTTATTTTTTTTATTTATTTTACAGTGCATTTGTTTTACAATATATATGGATATTACTGTCATAGGAATAATTCTATAAATTATTATTATATTATTGTAATAATTGTTTGGCATCTTAAAACACCAGTGTCAGTGTAATGTAAACTGAGATTTATATCACAACTGAACAATCTTTGAGCCCTCTTTACTGTCCAGGTACAAGTCAATGCTTTTTCTTTGATCAATTTGCACACTGTACATGGGTTAAAGCTCTCAAAGTGCACCAGATTGATGCATTTAACCCTAAACTGTACAAAATTCTCTGAACCCCCGAACCCCCCTAGAGGGACAGATGACCACCCAACATAGCTTTACAAAATCCTGTGGGAAAAACTGATAATTTTATGAACTTTACTCCAGCCAAGTAAAACAACGTTCCTTTTAAGTCAGTAAAGCTGTTAAAGCCAAATTAAAATGTCATTGGACAAACTAGATTTGGGCTAAGCCCCGAATATTTACAATGTCTGGCTCCGCCCCTGGCAGATACATTAGTTAGTTTAAAGGAAAGTCATTTTCAAATACTGTTTTTTCTTTTGTTTGCCAAATAACCGTATTTGTCCACCCCCACACCCCACAGAAAACTGATTTGACTGAAAAAGATTTTTTTTTTACTTTAACCCCTGCTAATTGAAAAGTAAGCAAACAACTAAGCCATTTGGATATCACCGCTTTATGTCACGTCAAAATCAAACCTGAAATGGCCTGAAAACATGATGACTGTGGGGGTTTTAGTGAGCAATCAGCTTTGTGAAATTAAAGATACATCTTCGTTTCTGTCTTTGACATTCAGTGTTTACCGAGTTTGATGTAAATAAGTTAAAAAGAAAAGCTGAACATTAGTTTACAAATAAAATATACTGTTTAAATTGTTAGTGCCTTTAGTTATTATTTTGAAATAAACGTAAAAATGTGTAAAACCACTAACTTGATGCAATGTATAGCCTAGGCCTACTTGGTTAATAAACAGAATATTACATAGTGTAAAAATTGAAAATATAATTGTAATTGGTCTTTCTTTTTTATGTAGCCTAATGTTTATTTACCCAGGAAAATGAAGTGTAACAGGGACATATATTTATATTTGATATGTAAAAAAAAAAAAAAAGTGAGTACTTTGCCTCCTCATTTTAAAACACTACCGCACACCACTGAATATACTATACCTACTATTAATTGTTATATTAGAAGTGATAGATTATATACGCCAATTTTTTACATTTGAGCCCCTGCCCCTGAGGAACTCTCTGCACATCCCTGGTTTGTTGAACTTAATAACCCTATGAGCAATAGTATACTAGTGATGCTTGTCTTACCAGGAATTGATTGCAGTCACTTTAAAGAAGACTCATTTGTTTATTGTTAAAATCTTTATTTTTAGCAGATTATTCTTTAAACAGCCTGGCAGGTCAGCCCAAAACAACTGACATGCATGCAAGCTAGCACTAGAGGGCAATATAATACAGTACTGAAAAAAAGGTACCTAGCATGCACAACAAAATCAGTGTACAGTATCTTCATCCTTGGTCAACATTAAATAGCATTTTGTAACAATGATTTTTGATGATTTGAATGATTTTGAGGTGAGTTAAAATGTTGATCTTAATGTTTGGGTGCAGATTACAAACAGTGATCAACATTAGGGAACAGAGATGATGTCTGTCAAACATGTGAAATGTTGAGATATTATACAAGCATTTCCACTTCCAACACCAGAGGGCAGTCTGTGTCATAGTCCACCAATGCCCCTGTAAGAAATCACAAGTTCTTATACTAACGGTCACTTCTTCTGAATGTTTGAGAGGTATGAAGGATGTGAAGTAAAAGAAAGGCTCTTCAAATAAAAAAATAACATTCAACAATACCCCCCCAAATGACCAAGCACGTTTATCGCTCAGCAATCCACTTCTCTCTGTGGCCCGTTCTGCCTTTCTTCACATCTGCAGGATTGGCGGGTGAAGAGCGCCTCCTCTGGAGACATCACTCCATTGACAGCTGCACACTGTCCGACTGCGCCTGCTGCTGCTGCTGCTGCTGCTGCTGGTCATATTTACGAGCTGGGAAAACAACAACAGCTATTTGAAAAGATCCCGATTATAACCTTACAAAACTGCTGTGATATTCTCTTCAAGACTGAGGTCATCCTTACATGGGATGCTGAAGACTAAACTATTAAAAATCTGGATTTTTCTACAGTTCAGGAAATGTTTTGCAGATTTACTTTTTCTAGCATAATTCTCATAATTTTCACAATTATGACAAAATCTGTTATGCAGCATGTAGATGATTTTAGCACAATGACATTTTTACATCAGAACAGAATTGTGTTGAAATGTTTAGCTTTCCATTAAAACACATGTAGATTGACTTATAGAAAAATATAACATATGTCAATGGTAAAGATAACTTTTTAGGATTAAATATAAGATTTTTGATGGAGATGGAGAGATGAGGACATTTTAAATTGTTCTTAAAGCATGGTGGAGTTTGAGATGTGCTAACAGAAGACTAAGAGATGATACTGAATATTAATGTAATGAGAAGTGTTTTTGTTGTTGCTACATGAAAATTTTAATGCAAATGTGTGCAGTTAAATGCACAATATAAGATTCTTGGATTAAAATATCCAAAAACCACTAAAACAATGGGTTACAGTTTATTTTACAGTGTCTTTGTTACAGTGAAATTATATATTTAAGTACTGAGTAGTATTAACAACATGTACTTACTATTGGGTTAGGGTAGGACTAGGTTTTGGTTGAGGGTTAGTTGCATGAAATTATGCATAATTTACTGTTATTACTATGGTAAGTACATGTAACATATGTAACAAGGACACTGTAAAATAAAGTGTTACCAAACAATGTTACATATTTTGTTGACTTGTGTACTTACATTATCCCAAATGTTTCCAACAATGTTTAAATCCAGAGAAATCAGCCATTTTAAAGGGTTAGTTCGCCCAAAAATGAAATTTCTGTCATTAATTACTCACCCTCATGTTGTTCCAAACCCATAAGACTTTCGTTCATCTTAGGAACACAAATGAAGATTTTCATTTTTGGGAGAACTAACCCTTTAACCCAGGGGTGTCCAAACGTATTGACAGAAAACTTATAATTATTATATAGCTCAACACGTTTAGTCTTATTGTTTGAATCTCGTTTTCTTGATTTACCGCGCTTGGCATGTTTGTACCGCCTCAGAGACAATGCTATTTTGTCAAGTGGCTTACATAGCATAATCAGAAAGAGCTTTATTTGTAGCAACAGTAACAGGGCTGTAACCACCATAGGCATTGAGGGGGACAAGTCCCCCCGAATAATTAGATGGTCTAACAGCGCTCATCACTCAGAATGAGTGAGAGGGCCAATCAAATCAAAGAAGGTGGGGCTTACTGTTAGTGCAAATTCCAACGCGACACTTTAGTTATAGCAGTGAAAGGGTGCGTAAGATGTAAGTAGCTAAACATTTAATATTTGACAACTGTTTTACGATACAAACATTCAGCGACCAACAGTAATATCAAGTGATGCAAACTACTTGACATATTTTCAATTCAAAATGGTGAAGTTTCATAAAAAAATTCATTATTTATATAAATCATAACTGAATTTGATGTGACAAGAAACATTTTGTCCCCCCCCCCATTTAGAAACACAAGTCATCCAGCTTTTATTAATATGATATTCATATATCGATCTAGATTACTGTAGTGTGCAACAAGTATCTCATAGCAGCCACCGAGCGAACGTAATGTTAACAACTTTCACACACTCAAACGAATGATTGTTTTGTAAAGCTGCTTTGAAACAACATGTTTTGTGAAAAGTACTATACAAATAAATGTGAATTGAATTGTTTTGACCGAGTAAAACAGAGCTGCATTACCCCACAATTTTACTTAGTCAGATAAAGTGACCTGTATGAGTAATAATTCAGCATTTGTGGCTGTTTCATTAGAATGAAATATAATAAGTTTAAGTCATCAAACATAACTGTAACAAAGTTCAGGGATGAAGGAGGCAGACGACTTTAATCGCAACTTTAATCATAAAATATGCATAAACAATCAAGTGAAAAGAGCGGCCGACTGCGGCATATAAGCATAATAAAAACAAGAACATAAAATGTCCCGGGCTCACGCCCCCACCCTGCCTCTTCTTACCATAGTAACGTTAATAATACTTTAATACATTAGCTCACCAATGAACACGATTTCTGCCTGAGTCCCTTCAGATTGCTTTCCATCAGCTGTGGAAGTGAAGACGACAACTCCCATGATTCCACGCTCATTCATGGCGTCATCAAACTACGCCTTTGTTATTGTTTTGAAAAGAGCGAATATAGCGGGCGAAACTTACATACTATGCCTTTAAAATGTAATACAAATAATGATAATGGGGGGGAAACACATGTGCATGATGAACAAATAAATGTAGTGACAATACAGTTGGGTAGGGCAAGAAAATGAATGCAGCATTAGCTGAACAGTGAGAGAAAAAGCCTATTAAAGTGGTGGATAATGTATAATATCCACATATGTAGGCCTATTTTAACAACAGTAACTGCATGTTGCCAGAAATTATAGTTACCATGGCAACTTTTCGAGAGAACAAGAAGATACATTATTATACAGAGAAAATGAGCCCAACCCACCTAGGGAATACATTTCCAGTTGTTGTCTCAGCCGGACTTTCTGCAGACTGTCGTAGAAGTTGGGCTCTGGTGCGCTGTCGACTGCTGGTGGCAGCGTGAATATACGCATAATCTTCCTCTTATTTCTCAAAAGAAAAGGGGGAGGGAAAAGAAGATATTATTTTTTTGAGACGTATAATCATATAGTCGTTCTATGCAACAGATTTAATCGAGACAGCTTTTACATGTCATTGTGATCATGTTTACAGGTCAATATAATTGCATGATCGTGTGATTAATGAATATGAAATTAAATGGAGACTTACTTTCTGGCGTACATAAGCAGGGCGAAACTGACCAAGATAACCAGCAGGTAAACATTAGTGGCCTCATTCCAGGCTTCATGAACCGAATAATCCAGAGATTCATCATCTGCCATCACCCCGTACCCAGCCATAACCACGCGTTTATTAAAAAGCGAAAATATATCTGATGTATAAATGGATTATATCTTATCAGAAAACTGCAGCTCCAACAATAAACATTTATTTCCGGATAAGCACAGAGCAAAGTTCAAAATAAAAGTCCCTTTGCAACAGTTTTTTTTTTTTTTTTTTTTACAGGAATTCGCTTTTATCACTAGCTAATCAAACACTGGTGGTGATCATATTTATAAATGATCACAGAACATGTCATATGGAGGACGAAACCTGCAAAAACAATAAATTGATAAATACGCAATAAATAAATAAATAAATCCACACAATTCTACATAAATATTTAAATAGATAAATGTGCAAATAAATACATAAATAAATACATAAATCCACATATTCCTGGATAAATAAAAATATAGGTAATTGAATGTGCGAGGAGATAAATAATTAAATAAATAAAACGAATAAATACAAATTTTAAAGGAAATGCTAAACTGAAAGTTGACCTTTTTACTTTTAACCGTTTATTCATATATATCTATGAGGCAGACAAGGCGGTCTGTATGCCACTCTGCATTAGCATATTAGACCAAGGAAAAATAAATACCGAGCCACATTCAAAAATGAATAAACGGTTAAAAGGGGGGGAAAGGACAACTTTCAGTTTAGCATTTCCTGTAACATTTTTTTTTATTTCCCCCAACATTCGTTTTATTTATTTAATTATTTATCTCCACGCACATTTAATTATTTATATATTTATTTATGCAGGAATATGTGGATTTATGTATTTATATATGTATTTAATTGCATATTTATTTATGTAGAATTTTTGTGGATTTATTTGTTTGTTTATTTATTTGCGTATTTGTTTATTTATTGTTTTTGCAGGTTTCGTCCTCCATATTATGATAGAGCCTGGATCACAATATTATTCTAGTGATAATAATAATAATTTAATAATAACAATAATAACTCTTTTGCTCTTCACACGCACGCAAATACACTTTTGCCTTGACACTGTTTTACTGAGAATCATTAATATCTCTTATTATGCTTTGCTTCATTTACTTACTCACGTAAACAGGAAGTAATGGTTTCATTGGTCGAACGGCCATGAGGCGTGTCAGAACAAGACTCGCTGATTGGCTGCCCTTTAGAACATATGATTCCGTCCACAAAATAAACACAGAGGGCACCACTACAGGATAAAGTTGAACAATGTCGTTACGAGTCGCTTTTAAGCTTATTCACCGCTCTAATTTTGGGATAATGGTAAGGTTTTTTAAATGAATTGGTTTTCTGAACTGTGACAACATTATATTGTTTTAAAGCGTCAGTAACTGCACGCAAAACATACCTCTATCTGCTTGTAATCACTGCGCTGTAATCATAAACACATTTATCACTCTGTACTTGAAAAATGACTTCTTCAAGCTGTTTATTAGTATGAATTATGTAATGGATGCAACAATATTAACCAAGCCCTGTTCTTTGCAGTACTCAGTTTCCCCAGCAAGCAGAGTCTGTGTGAAGACAGCAGCTCCTTACACCCGGCACAGCAGCAGCAGGTCAGAGGTCATCAGTCGCTATCCAGTGCCAAACAAGAAGAACCTGCCGTTTGATATTGTGGAACTGATGGAGGAGGTTGAACAGAAGGTTTGGCATCACATTCACCTTAAAGGGATAGTTCATCCCAAAATAAAAAGTCTGTCATCATTGACTCGCCCTATTGTCATTTCAAACCCATATGGCCTTCCATGAAACACAAAATATGATGAAATTTGTGTTTCTTGTGTTCACCTACAGGGAGGGTTTTTGCCCAATGTCTTCAAGGTTCTTGCCCATCGTCCTGATGAATTTCGGGCTTTCTTCTCTTATTATAATGCCCTCATGAACAAGGAAAGTGGTACGACCTTTTATTCATGCTTCATAGTAGCAAGTAACTCTTGCTATACAGCATATAAACATTTTTTAGGTGTTCTGATGATTTGTGCACTTTAAAAAATGCTGGGTGGTTTCAAACCATGTTTAGGTCAAATATGGACAACCCCAACCACTGGTTTAAGTTTTTTAATTAAATTTTAAACCCAAAGGTTGGGTTTGTCCATATTTGACCCAAACATGGGTTGAAACAACCCAGCTTTTTTTTTTAGGGTGTGCTACCCGCTCAGATTTTGCTACCTCCCATTAAAACAGTAGGTAGCACAATTTGACAGCGAAAAAATGCGACCTGTCAGATTGTGCTACCAGCATCATATTCCTGTGGTTTGAGGCTTTATTAACGTCCTTGCCTACCCGACCTAAACTTACCCATAAAACAATACAAATAGTGTTGGCAGCACAATCTAATAGGTAGCATTATTCGTCAAAACACTAGCGCAAGATCAGGATTTGCTTGAGGAATTAGGGTTAGATATAATTCTGGAAAGCTGTCATGTGCTGTAGTTTAACATGCTGTATCATGGTAAGATTATGATAGTTCTTTTATCACTGGAAACCACATGGAATAATTATATGTTAAAAAAAAACATTTGTCACATCACAAGACTATTTAAAATGAACTAATGAAGGCCAAAAAAAATACTTTTTTACTCGTAGTAGAAAAAACAGGGATGCAAACTCATCAGGGTCAAATCAAACTCATTTACCCGCAAATGACAGGTTGCTGAGTGTTAATTTCAAACCAGAATATCTTGTGTGTGAAAAAGTACACAAAAAGTATTATTATGATGGATAAGATAATAATATATCATTATATTATTATCCATCATTATCCATAATATTATCCATCATTAATATGATGGATAATAATATATCATTATTATGATATATTATTATGATGTAAAGCTGCATTCGTTGGTAAAACAGTAATGTTAGTAGTGAAAATAACACTTACAACTTTAAATCAAACCAAAAGTCAGCCACGCCAGGCTAATTAACAGTTCCAAGCTTGACATATTACTCAAATATTGAAAGTTTATCATAACATTTCTTTAAAAGATGCTTACCTTAATAGGGGTGGGCGATATGACCAAAATCTTATATCACAATAAACGATAATGATAGGCTATTTATCATGATATAGTTATTTTTGCTTTACATTATTTTTGCTTGACAAGGATTTTATGATATCAACATTTTTTATTTTTTTTGGTTATAAATGCATTTTTGAAAGTGTATAACTCAGACAGTTTTGGCTGTTTCCACTAGATGGCAGCAAATACTGGAAAAAATAATTTTGTCTGCATCATGTTGTATGCAAGATTTATTCAAATGAATCTGAAGGGAGGAATATTACCTTTTTTTAATGTAATTTCAGCCTACCCAAATTTCCAATATACAAGTCTCCCCATATACAGAGGTATAAATGCAATATCCCAGTGTCACAATTTTTTTTTCCAGCGTTTACTGACATATGCTGGAAACAGCCAAAACTGTCTGCAGGGTGCTAGAGCACACAGGGCCTGAGATATACACTTTCAAACATTAATTTATAACCAAAAAATCTAAAAGCGCCTCTTTTTTCTTTGGTTTATTTCAGCTCAGACAACATATACTTAAATGTTTATCACTTTTAAGCTGTGTTTTATGTAACTTCAAAGGGTTTCCTGTAAAAATGTGTATTTAGACCACTGTATGTGGGTATGGGAAGCTTTTCAATTTGGGTAGGCCAAATCCAGGCAGAAAAGTAATGTAGTGTAAATAAGTTACTTTGTGTAAAACAAATGCCAAAGTGATGCATATCTGATGCATATCCAGAAAGTAGACATACATAGGAGGTCAGAGCTCGTCCACAGACGAGAATTTAAAATTTAAAGTATATACTTGATGACACCATTCCTTATCAGGGTCCTTGGAGTTTAAGAGGTTAATATGAATGACAGAGACCAGGAAAATTAAACAGCTGTCACTTTAAGCGCTGCCCGGGTTTCGCTATGGCTCTGGGACCATTATAACACTTTCAAAAATTCATCGGATCTAGACCAATCACAACAATGACCAGGTGACGAGTTTGCATCCCTGATAAAATCAGGATGTGATATGTTTTAATTGTACTTTTGCAACAGGTGGTCTGTCGAAAGCAGATCGGGAACTGATCGTTGTTGTGACCAGTGCTCACAATCACTGCTTGTATTGTGTGGTATCCCACAGTGCATTGCACCGCATCTATTCCAAAAAACCCATGCTGGCTGATCAGGTACCGAAAATTTTAACAAAACCATGTAAAGCTGTCCAACACCCTGTGCCCATTTTCCAAGAATCCTATAAATAATACGAAATGATGTTGAAAAGTCCTATAATGATAATTGATGATAGTTGATTTTCCTGGAACTGTCTCTCTTGACCCACAGGTTGCAGTTAATTACAGGGTTGCTGATCTGACCGCCCGTGAGAAAGCCATGCTGGACTTTGCTCTGACGGTCTGCAGGAGTGAAACAATAACCGAAGAACATTTCAGCACCCTGGAGGCTCACGGTTTTGACCGAGAGGATATTTGGGACATTTCTGCCATTGCTGCCTTCTTTGCCCTGTCCAACCGCATGGCCCATCTGACTGAAATGAGACCTAACACAGAGTTTTACAACATGGGTCGAGTGCCGAGAGACAAAGCAAAAGCCTCCGATGGGCAGGTCAAGGGCGAATAGGCTCATATCAGACTTTACATCAATGTTATAATATTTTAAAATAATCATTAAACTGATTGTTAAAATCAGGAAAGAAAACATATGTTTTGCAAAATCTCACCCTAAGTGGCTTCTCTGATACTTTTACTGATGGATGCACATGTAGATTTGGAGTTTTATTGGTTACGTTTGTTTCAGTGTTAGTGCTCACAATGATACAGAAACTTGTTTCCGCCACATAAATTAAAATTAAAAAAGGTTTGCAATTGCGAGTTAATATCTGACAATTCTGAGAAAAAAAGTCAGAACTGTGAGTTATGAAGTCCGAATTGTGAGATATAAACTCGTAATTGTGAGATAAAAAGTCAGAATTGCAAGTTTATATCTCACAATTAAGACTTCATTTCTCACAATTGATATAAACTCACAGTTTTGAGGAAAAAAGTCTGAATTGCAAGATATAAACTCGCAATTGCAAGGGGAAAATGTTTTTCCGAGGTGGAAACAAGCTTCTATAGCTACAATAAAGAAGTCCTTGTTTATTTAAATTGGTTAGGCTTTGGTTGTTTATTTATTAAAAGGAGAGAGAAGATCTGAATATCCAGTTCCACAAATGCTTTCACAAAACATACAGCTGTGAGGACAACGTTTGAAATGAATTAACGTGAATGGCTGTCCTATGCAGTCAGATAATCATCTAATTCATAATTGACTTCTGTGAACATTTTTTACTGCCTTTATTATCTGGGTTACACTTTATTTTTAATGGTCCACTTTAGACATTCTCCTAACTATAAGTAACTTTGCAACTACATGTCAAGTAACTCTCATTAGAGTATTAGTAGACTGTTAGGTTAGGGTTAATAGAATTAGTTGACATGTCATTGTTACTTATAGTTAGGAGAATGTCTAAAGTGGACTATCAAAATAATGTGTTATGTGAATATTATACGTTTCTTCAATAGGTGTCAATAGGTCTTCTGAAATGTTCATGCAGGAAACATAACTTTTTTATGTGGCAGGACAGTCAAATTTTAATATAAAATGTGAATCCTGTTAATCTGTTCTTAGGAGAATTCTAGCGGTTAATAAATAATCCATTTATGCCTTGATTGTTCAAACCATTTGTTTGAGTGATACAGACTTGAACATTGGTCTTTTCTCTAAAGTACACACTGAACACTGTTTGATAGGCTTTTAAATGTTAACTCACAGTCTGTACTCACAGTTGACTGAGGGTTTGTTGACATTTAAAAAAAAGAAAACTGCACAATCTAACATTTTACTTTGTGTATGTACATAATTTAAAATCAAATTAAACTTTTTGAAAAACAATCTTAATAAACAATGAAAACACAAGACTCATGCATGTTTCTCATCCGTGTGTCATATATGAGGTACATTAAAGAGGACAGGAACCTTTGCGTTTTATGGAGTCATGAGAATATGCTACTGTTGCTTCACTAGAAATTCACCACAGTCTTCTCTGAAAGCAGAAACCAAAACCCAGCTAAGGCCACATCAACTCCACTGGTAATGGGGGAAAACGTTACTAGTAGTAATAATACAACTCTGTGTGTGTGTGTTCAGGTATATATGGTTTTATGAGGACACAAATGTGTATAATGACATGGGTATTACAACGTAAACACTTCCTGTGTCCTTATAAACCAAATGGCTTAAAAAAACATAGTTTGAAGGTCAAAAAATGCAGAAAGTGTTGTGTGATGGGTAGGTTTAGGGGTAGGGTTAGTGTACGGGGAGAGAATATACAGTTTGTACAGTATAAAAACCATTACGACTATGGAGAGTCCCCACAAAGATAGCGAACCTGACGTGTGTGTGTGTGTGTTTTACATATATTTGAGTTATTTTTAATCAGCGACTTTTGGGTTTATTACTGATCATTTTTGTATGACAAAACGCATTTAAAACATGCATTCACAGACTTGTTTTTCATAAATAATTTATTTATATTATTGTAATATTACAATTATTTACAAACGTTTTACAAACTTATAAACATAATTTTTGGTTTTCCTTTCACCATAATTCAGTGCCATAAATAGTGTAAACGTCAAATGACCCCATTTGTGTCTGAGATCTAGCTCATCTTCTGGCCTGTAAATCTTCATACTGTAATTAAAGAACATACTGTATCAGAGCTGAGCAATTACAATAGGGTAGCAAGCAAATATGATTCAAGGTGGAAATTATTTATAGGATTTTAATGTGTGTACAACATTATAAATTTATTTTCTGACTTCCTACAGTTAAAAGGTTAGTTCACCCAAAAATGAAAATTCCCCCATGATTTACTCACCCTCAGGTCATCCTAGGTGTATATGACATTCTTCTTTCAGACGAATACAATCGGAGTTATATTAAAAAATATCATTGCTCTTCCCAGCTTTATAATGGCAGTGAATGGGGGTTGAGATTTTGAAGCCAAAAAAAAGTGCATCCATCCATTATAAAAGTAATCCACACAGCTCCGGGGGGTTAATAAAGGCCTTCTGAAGCAAAAATATCCATATTAAAACTTTATAAACTAAAATAACTAGCTTCCGACAGACGGTCTACGCAAGTCATCTTACACCAAAAGAGTAACCCCTGACGCGATGTAGGAGTAGCGTAAGCTTTGACGCCTCTCACGGTTCAAACAAATAGGGCTGGGCAACAAACTCAAGCCCCTCTTCTCTTATATCGAAATCCTCTGACATTTCTCTTTAAAAATTCTTGTTTTAGACTTCTAATTCGTGACCGGTGTTTTGTTTTGCTTGTGTTTTTGTGTTCGTCAATACGTCATGCGTCAGGTCAGGGGTTACTCTTCCACTGCAGATCGATGCGTATGGCTGTCTGTTGGAAGCTAGTTATTATAGTTTATAAAGTTTTAAATATGGATATTTTTCTTACACAAACGCATGTATTCACTTCAGAAGGCCTTTATTAACCCCCTGGAGCCGTGTGGAGTATGTTTAGGAGGAATGGATTCACTTTTTTGGGCTTCAAAATCTCAACCCCCATTCACTGCCATTATAAAGCTTGGAAGAGCAAGGACTTTTTTTAATATAACTTCCGATTGTATTCGTCTGAAAGAAGAATGTCATATACACCTAGGATGGCTTAAGGGTGAGTAAATCATGGGCTAATTTTCACTTTTGGGTGAACTATGCCTTTAAAGCCCATTTAACCCAAGGGCGATAACTATAACATTAACAATAAAGTTATCATTCTAAATATAAAAGAATAGCAGAGTCCACACCGCAACTATAATGATAACGGCACAGAGAAACAACGTCGTAGGAATCACTTTCAGAACAATTTGCTAGCTGATGAACGACAAAAACATTGAGCCAATCAGAATCCATCCTGCTTTAAAGAGCTTGAGCATTTAAAGTGGGAGATGACAAAACTGCAGCGCGCGCTTAGAATAAACAGAACAATATTGTGCATTGGTGTGGACACTGATATAGTTATCGCTTTTGGTGTGAACGGGCCTTTACTCAAAAATGCTCATAATTACCTCATATGCTGGTGGAGGTGCATTTGGGACTGGACCGTTGTTTGGTAGAAGTGCAGCTGAGACTTGGTCGTAGGTTGGTGGAGGTGTAGTTGGTACTGGACTGTAGTTTGGTGGAGATGCATAGGTGACGGGACCACAATTTGGCAGAAGTGCAGGTGGGACTTGGCCACCTGCTGCTGGCAGCATGTACAGGACTGAACTAACGGGCTGCGCCATTGCAGAGGAGTCCGGCTGACCCATTAACACAATATGGTTGACAGGCAAATCCGTATTCATATAACTGACCATGGCAGGTCTTGACTAAGAGAGAATCAACATCACATTTATTATTTAATCAGATTTGGTTTCTTGAGATGAATGTTTTAAGCTCTTGATGATTTACCTTTGGTTTGCAACAACAGGGACAGAAGGTTGCAGCAACAGCAACAGAGAAGAGGAGGATCAGAATATCACATGACATTAGGAGAAAGCAGGACACACCCTGAGTGAATAATAAAGACAGATGAAACTCAAATATGAATATGAATCAAAAACCGGTTGTTATATCTATCTAAACAGTACAAAGGGTGGATTAGTTTACTGCTATGTTACACTGCTGTAGACTATCAGCATCACAATATATAAGCACTTTCATCTAAGAATTTAGAGTGAATAATTTTAATCTAGACACATACACACACACACTTTACGTAACCACTTACCCAAGTGAAATAAAAGTGAGAGCGGAGGGAGAAAACAGCTACTGCAAAATTTATATAGCTGAGTATTTGTGAAGACTTTACCTACAAGACAAAAAAAACCCCATAAAATTCCCCTTATGCCATAATATGAAAAGTTATTTTTCTTCCCAAGGCAGTAAAGTTGACACTAACCAGACGCGGGTTACATGTGTGTGCAGCCGAGACTGTTAGAGCTCCAATTATGATGAACTACAGAATAGAAATGGAACAGAATTCAGTATTTGTTCATTGCATAATGTTGTACTGATATTGAAATGATTGACTTACAACAATTGGTGGCCAGAGAAGAAAAAGCCTATTATTCCAGATTGTCAAACAGAGTCCTAATAATGCTATCAAGATTTCCAATATCTGTGAAAGAAAAACATTAGATATAATGCCTGTCAATTTACAATAAACAGGTGAGGCAAGGTGAGGAGATATGGATCTATATGCAGGTTAATTTATTTAACCAAAATAACAAATATTAACACAGGAGAAGGCAAGAACGCAACACCTTTACAAGCAAACATTAAAGACAATACTTGGCAGAGAACTGAGGTCATTAAATACAAAGGTAAAAGAGGACTTAAACAAGACCCAAGGGAACCAGAGTAACAAAGGAAACTGGAACTAAACACAGGAAAATAAGAACATACAAACTAACAAAAAACCCACAAGTGTGTTTTACCCCCAAAGCCATTGGCTTGATCTTCAGGAACTGGGAGACGTCATTCTGCTGCTGGTATACTGCCGAGGTCATCATCACATCAGCGGGTTTTGGCATCTTTAAACACACAGAGAGTATCTTTACACGTCTTCTCCTTCTTATCAGCCAAATCTTAGTGCCTGGAATCCAAGCGTCACTGATCACGTTTACATTCTTAAAGCTAGGAATCAAGAATTACCTGAAGAGTTGCTTGCCAACAATGTGAAAGAGTTACTATGGAGTGAGAGAATGTTGAGGCGTGCAACATTATTCTGTCAATCACAGTGACAGCTTGTAGTTAACCAGTTTCACATGATCAGAGAGTGCTGGTCTGAATATCAGCAGAGCTGTAATTTAGTCACTACGATATCGATTAAGTTGAATATAGAGTAACTGCGTGTTTAACTTTGGATGCTTCTGTGTCACAGGGGTTTTATTTTTATTAAACCAGATTTGAACTTATTTCATATTAGAACTTTGAGAAGTGTGTTTTGAGTTTACAGTCCACAGGGCCAAAAGTGCCCATAGTTAAACCAGGGCCAATGCCACAAGTCTAGTTGGTGCTGGCCCACCCAAACAACACTACCAGAATATACTAATGTTCTGGCAAAATAAGCCCTGGCAAAATAGCTGTGCACATATAGTTTATAAAGTGTACATTATTTCGCACCTGTAACGAATCTGCTTGGTTCTCAAGAGTCACGATGACATTCAATGCAGTGTATGGCATCGTCGCTGATCCACGCACATAATTCATTCACATTGTGCGGATTTGACTCACTTTTTGAGTGATTATTTCTTTCTGCAAAATAAATGGATGACAGGTAAATAAAACAAAGTCCCTTTAAGACAAATCATTTCATTCGGCGGCCATCTTTGAAACGCCTCTCGGGCATGCAAGTGAAACGTTCAAAGCTTACGATTACGATACATCGCCAAGCTTACGATTAAATTTCATGTTTGAAATCACCAATAAAATCTGACAACAACTGTCTCGAACGCTCGAATCATGACAATTAAACTGCATTCCGTCTTCCTATATAAAGTCTTTGAATTAAACCAAAGACTTCCAGTAACAATCTACTTTTTCCAACGATTAGCGATGCATAGCACAACGACCGCAGTTTTGATGTCACATTTGTATTAGTTTACTAACAAGCGGTAAACAACAATTCTCCGCTCTCTTCATCCTAAACGGACTTCTCTCTGTCTTATGAAGCATGGAAAGTCTGATTCATTGTAGTGGGTCGGTTCGTCCTAAACAGTCCTCACTCTCAATCGTAACTTTGAAAAGTCTTATTCGTTCTACCGGACCAGATTCTATGTTCTTGTAAATTAACCAATTACAAAAAGATTCACTGATTTGAGTCTCTACATGGCACTTAAGGTATTTTTTTAGCCAACTATCAGTATTTCACAGTTAATTAGGATTTTATGTGGTTATAAATGTATCTGTTCAGTCCCTAAACTATTTGCAGCAGGCTGCTTTGCCTTTGCTTCAGTTCCAATCAAAGCTGAATCAAACACTGTCGACCATTCCCCCTCTAAGCAACACACAGTAGTGGTATTTCATTCCTGAATAAATCAGTATTGTTAAACTAATCACTTGAGTGAATGATTCAATAAAAGGTATAGGCTAAACAGTGTTGTACCTCACATCTCTAGTTCCTCTGCCAACCCAATACCATCTTTATAACTATTCTTTAAGAAGAATAGTGCTCAAATATCATTCTATACCCCCTTAAGTGGTATGTAAAGGAAACATTTCTGAGCAAATTAATTCATAATATTGAGAGATTGCATGCTTTACCTAGTGTTGGTGTCGCTCCTCTCTTTGGTCTTCCAATTTTCATTTTCACTTTCATTCAGACAGCTTATATGCGAAAAGAGACTCCTTCTCAGGCAGCGAATGAAAAGTGAAACTCATGCAGCGAACATGTCTAAAACAGCACAACACAACAAATATATTTAACATGTTTTTCTGTATGCTTTTTTTCTCACATCAATTGCGATATATCAGTATGCCATCAGTACACCACGCCATTTCATCTGTAGTCAATATGAAGCATTACAGGATGATGCAAATGATCAAAATCTATAAAAGCAGTATGTTAACAGACTATATATGAGCTATCTTTGCAGGTCAGGAAGTGAATTAAGCTCAGTCAACTTTTATCTTCTCACACCCTGTACTTCACACTCTCATCAACACCTGATGCTCTCTGGCCTGGAAAAAATTTATTTAAAGTGTTATTTAGTTTGTCTCGCGTCCCATTAGATTATATGAAGAGGACGGGGTTTATGACCTACAGAGGGTATGCACGTGATGTCACCGTCGGTCGGAGTGACTGCGGTTACACCCACTGAGTGGCAAAAAGACTAGAGGCAGCATTGGTTGTCAGCGTGAATGCAACAAAAAACACACAAAACCAGGCCCGGCACCAGAGAGGGGTTGGGGAGTCTTAGCCACGGACCCCATGGACATCCCTGTGCCCCCCTACGGACCGAGGGAGACGGACTTGATAATAGCGTGTAATTTTCTCACCCAAACCACTGCCACCTGCTGCTTCTGCTACTGATTGCTTTTAGAGGGAAAAGCTGCCCATAACTGCTGGTCTAGGATCTGTTTTCTTTGTAATAATAGATTATTATTATTGAAAAAGAGTTGTCAAAAGATCCAGTGCGTATCTGTATTTGCGCTCGTCAAATGATTACATTTCCAACGTGTTTTTTCGCTTCGGTGAGTAATGTAGCCAATCACAGACATGTTTGTTGATTTCTTGAACGCAATGGCCAATCACAGGTTTTGAAGTTAGAATCCACTCACCGCTCGAGTTTTTGTCCAGTGCTGAGTTCTGCACAAGCACTAATCCTCTCTAACAAAGTGTAGACATTATGTAAATAAGAGATTCATTGTGTCGTCAGCTTCACTGATTAATGTAACGGAACTGTGTGAGATCACGTTCATTGAATGAGTGACCGCTTTTAGTGATTATAAAGGGAGCGATACTTTGCGCGCTGTCTAGGCGATATAAAAAAAATAATTAATAGGAAATAATATATTCAGAATTTGAATAAAACTTTTGTTTTTCATTCTTGACAAGCAGCCACATACACGCTTTAACACATAGGCCCATATCCGCATATGGGATTCACTCTCGAAATTGTGATGACTGACATTGATAAATATTTATGTATCGAAATCAGGCTCATATAAATGTAAGGAAAACACGATTCCTGGCTGCATGTCAATATCCATGGATCACTGGATCTTTGGTAAGTTGTAAGGAACACTATATCGAGTCCAACCTTTAGTTTAAACTGATAACCGTTTTACTCGCGTTTTCCTCTATTAACGCCAGTCACGCAGCAGCTCTTCTGCCACTCAGTCCCGGCTGAGGGGCGTGTTCTGGCGGGAAAGTGACGGCGATGCATACCCTCTATACTGGGACCAGCCACCTGGGGGCGATTGAAGTGTTTTGGCTTCACTTTTCAGGACTTGTGTGGCACGCTTGCATTCAATGTGGTCTGGTCTTGCGGCTGTCAGAGCAGAAACGAAAGCTGCTGCTCTCCATATGTTTTTCCGTCGCATCCGTCTTATTTTGTCAATTAGATCGAAAGATCTGAAAAAGTCCATACATTTACCCGCCCATAGACCCTCCCCTCGAAGAAATCAGGCCAGAAGTGGTTGAAAGTGGACAAAAGAGACAGATTAAAACACCAGGTTTAAACGGAAAGTGTCTCCCTCGTCTACTTGTGATCCGATCGACCAAAATCTTAATACCAGCTGTAAACAAGGTCTTACATTCTCACAGTATTTATTAGCAGTAGCAAGTCCATACTTGCTCTGCAGCAGCATCAGTGTAGCAGACCCTGTCCACCAAGACCAAATACATTAACACTGACACATGCTAAAATTTCAAGAGTTGTAATGCTTGAAATATTATTATTAAAATGCACCTTTTGGAGGTAGATAAGGTACAAAGTCGTCCTTTTAAGGGAACTGCCCCAGTGACAAGCTGTTGTACCCCTAAATGCACTTTCTTTTCTGACAGTGTATCATGTAAGGTTTCTCACATCTTTATGTAACCAATTGCAATGCCTTATGTTTCCTCCCAGACTCGTGCTCTGCTCTCCCGGACAGATGCGGTTACTAGGCAACCGCTCTTGTAGCTGTATCAGTATGAGGCTGTAGTGGGGGGTTGCTGCTCACTGTGATGCTAAGCTGCTCTCCCATTGGCCACAGCTCCCTGACCAGTGGCCTGATTGGACGAGTGCATGTCACTCAGCATCTTTGTGTCTCCCTCTCTGTGACATGCTTTGGAGGAGGAGTCTATGCAGCAGAATAGGCAGAATGTTTACCCCTCCCTCATTCTTTTGCACAAACATCAGTATGCCTACGCACAAGTCCAGCTGTCATGTGTTTACCTCTGATTTCAGGAAAACCCAACAGGAATGAATTGACCGGAAGGGTCCTCTGGGTGGAGATGCATCCCATCTGAGATCCCATCTTTTTTGTGCCGATCACATTCTGTAGAGAGTCAGCAGTCTCATCAAATGGACTTACCCCTCATATACCCCATGACGCTTTGCAGCAGACCTTGATGCTGATGGATGAAAAATGGATGGTGTTTTGCTCATTTATCAAACACACACACACCTTCACAGACACCTTTTGCACACACCAACTCGGCAATGGAACTAAATGAATATATCATTATCTGAACGCGACTGCTAGCACAGCGATGTGACAGAAGGTAAGAGTGTTTTTCTAGGAACGTCTTGTTTTTCATTTGAATTTTCAATCTTGTTTTGCTGTCTGAATGTTTACAAGCAAAAGTGAGCCATGTGATCCTCTTTAAACTACATCTCAGAGGCCATTTAATGCTTTTAGACCAGATGGAGATGTTTATGTATATGTGTGGCAGATCTGGGATTCCCCCCCTCTGATAATCTGTTGTTTATATTGATGTAAAACAAGATTACATCCACTAATCTCAAATCTAGGCCCATTTCAGCACATTAAAAAATGTTGTAGCTCTCTGCTCCGCTCTTGTGACCTGCATGTTTGAATATCAGCCTCTGGAATTGCTCTGGCAGACATTAAAACACCGGTAGCACGTTCTAAACCCTTCTACTCACATTTTAACGCTCATCATGAAACTCCGCCTCTTTGCAGGATTGGTAGAGCTGCAGCCCCGCCCTTGGTTCCGTCCCAGAATGCTGAGCCCGGTTCTCTGTTCAGACCTCGCAGCCTTGGAGCCAGAGTACACAGAGGGTACACACACACACACACACACACACACACACACAAAACTACAAACTCTCATGGATCTACACTACCAGTCAAAAGTTTGGACACACTTATGTTTATCACTCATAAAGGCTTTGCTGAAATACTTGAATTGATTTTGTAGACAAACATAAATGTCTTCATATGAAGCAGTTAACAAGTGGGAACTACTTCAATAATGTTTAAAAGCATCCCAGGATGCACCTCATGAAGTTTTTGAGAGAACGAGTGCGCACCAGTGTTATATTTGTATCATTGAGATACTACTATAGTTTTTATTAATAGTTTGAATTCATTTTTATTTTTATATTTTCTGTTTTCATTTAAATTTTAGTTAATTTTTATTAGGTTTTGTTATTTTTTTTTAAATGTCCCTAATGAAAAATACATTAATTTATGCATTTAAATTTAAATGTATTTAAAATGCATTTATTTTATGCTAAGTATACTAAGTATATAAAGTCTGCTAATTTTGTACTTAATGCACTTTAGTTATCCAGAAATAGCGCTGAGGTTCTACTAAAGATATACTGAAGTATATTTGATTGTGCTAAAGTTAAACTATTGCAAGTATACTTTAGGTACACTTTAAATATCTTTCATTTAAAGACTGATATTACACAGAGATCATACCATCCTTACTAATAGTGATATTAAAACACATTTTAGGCTTAATATTAAGAAATGTGCATTGTGCAATAAAGAAGTACTCAAATTAAAATGTAATTATAATTTTTATGTTAAGTAATTCTCAAGCTGTATGTCAGTAAATATGTTAATGGTTTTGTAGTATACTTGGTATAAAATAAACATTTTAAATACATTTTGGTATAGGTTTTTTTCACTAGGGATGTCTTTATAGTTTTTATTCATTTTTATTTCAGTTTTAGGTTATTTTAGTACATCAAGTTAAATTAAATGAAAAAAAAAAAATTAGAAATGTTACCTTGGCAACTAGTTGAAATAATGTTTTTTCAAAAAAAAAAAAAAAAAAGTTTAATGTTTATTTCAAGTAACACATTTTTTTTATAATAACCCTGGTGTGCAGAACTGGAATCTTGACAGAGAAGCTCAAATATATAAAAAAAAGATAATTTTGGTTACTACATAATTTCCATATTTCCATTTGTGTCCATTTGACTTTCCCATTATTTAAAAAATGTGGAAATTAGTCATAATAAAAAGACTTTAGATGAGTTTTTTAAAGGGATAGTTCACACAAAAATGTGAATTCTGTCATTAATTACTCACCCTCATGTCATTCCAAACCCGGAACACAAATTAGGATATTTTTGATGAAATCCGAGAGCTTTCTGCAACGTTATTAACACTTTCAAGGTCCAGAAAGGCAGTGAAGACATTGTTAAAGTAGTCCATGTGACTCCAGTGGTTCAACCTTAAATGTTATAAAGCAACAAAAAATACACAAAAAAAACAAAAATACACAACTTTATTCAACAATTTCTTCTCTTCCGTGTCAGTCTCTGACGCTGTTGACGTAGTAGATACAGTGAGATACAGTGCATCGCTTCCGGGTTCTACGTCAGAACGCCGGCTCACTATTGGCCGGCTCCTGCATCAGAACCACACGCATGTGTCAGACTGACACGGAAGAGAAGAAATTGTTGAATAAAGTCATTATTTTTATTTTTTTATTCTCGTCACTTCATAACATTAAGGTTGAACCACTGAAGTCACATGGACTATTTTAACGATGTCTTTACTGCCTTTCTGGGCCTTGAAAGTGGTAATAACGTTGCTGTCTATGTGGGGTTCAGAAAGCTTTTGGATTTCATCAAAAATGTGTTTTTTTTAATCAAAAATTTGTGTTCCGAAGATCTTACGGGTTTGGAACGACCTGAGGGTGAGTAATTAAAGACATAATTTTCATGTTTGGGTGAACTAACCCTTTAACTAGACAGAGACACTTTTCAACCTTTGTATTGGAGTTCACATAGTGAATGTGCAAACCTTGGCATTAAAACGGTTTTTGGATCCGTATTCAAATAGAAATATTACGTTAGTTTACTTTGGCAAAGCAATGTTTGACTCTGTTTAAATCTTTAACTTCTGATATTTGACTGAGCAGATCTGCAGATTTATTGACAGCACATTATAATAAATAGAGGCCTGTGTAAAATGTGATTCCTTTCTCAAATCAACCAAAACGATATTTTGATTCACCTCCAATCTGTTTCTTTTTCAATCGTGTCTGTGTTTCAGCGGATGTCATCTCTACGGTGGAGTTCAACCAGACTGGAGAGTTCTTGGCCACGGGTGATAAGGGTGGGAGGGTCGTCATCTTTCAGAGAGAACCACAGGTAGAGATATCTCTGACAAACACACTTTTTATGTTACCACTTTTGACTAACATCCTATTGAAACAGGAAGTTGGGATGGGACATTTTGAAGCACTATAGTTGAATTTTTAAAGTCAGTAGGTTTTAGTTTACATCACAGTAACACCATGATTTTCTTGCTATTGTCAGTTGAAGGCAGGTGGTATTTATAATGTAGTGGGAGGAGACAATCTCATTCTAGAGATTATTTTATTGGACAAAATGTTCTATACACCAATAACTAGTATTTTTGGCAACACTTTATTTTCGATGGTCCACTTTAGACATTATACTGACTATAAGTAATTTTGCAACTACATGTCAACTACCAGTCATTAGAGTATTAGTAGACTGTCTGCCTTATATCTGATAGCACTTTATTTTGATGCTCCCCCAACAGACCCCTTACGAAAAAGAAGTTTATTCAAGTGTGCTATTAGTATCCGTCTTTTAAACTAAAAATAAGTATACTTTCAGTCTACTTTTTAAGTACTTCTCAGAAATATACTTAAAACTGAGTACAAGTATAGGCCAAATATACTTGACTTATACTCACAGAAAAGTCTAAAGTATATTTGGCCTATACTTGTACTCAATCTTTTGATGGAGATATACTGAAGCATTCTAAGTATACTTGGCTTGTAGTTGTGTTTACTCTTTTTGATTGAGTAGCCTATTAAATATTTTTTACCCACATAGTTGTACATACTGTCTTATAAACTTACATTGTTTGAAAATACTGATTTATACAGAAAACAGATATTCTCCTAATTCTAAGTGTCTGAATTTTTGTGTACACACGAGCATATTCAAGCAAAAGCCAGCATATATTAGTTCTGTGAAACAAAACAAAACCAATGTTACTCGCCTATCGAGAAGAAATAAAGTGTCTGATTGCAGGCCTTAGCGCTTCTTGAGTTCTCTCCAGCGCTGGAAAGCTGATACTTCTTGCCTGATCGTAAGCCTTCTTTTGTTCCACAGACATCTTCCACATTTTTTTTTTTATCTGCCATCTCTCTTTTTCTGTCATCGCTCGGCTGATGTCCGCCCTGTGTGTCGTGTCTTTTGAATAATGACGAGCGCTCTCTTCTCACCATCATTAGTAGACACATTACTGCTGATTGGCTACAAGTTTGTTTTGGTACTCGGCCCGAGACACTTTTATAAAGCAGTTTTGAAATAACACTTACCCCACCTTTAAAGTGCAAAAAAAATATGTATAAATAGTAAACTATAAGTGTGATGTTATATTCACTTAAAGAAAACTTACAACTATACTTGCAGTATAAAACTAATAAACTATAGTGTACTGAGAGTACACTTCAAAGTGTACTTTTATAAACTAAAAAATATACTACAAGTATTTGACTAGTAAACTATCAGTATAAGTTCACTTGTAGTATAGTTGCAGTACAAATGAAAAACTATAGTTGTAAACTAGTTGTGTACTCAAAACTTACTACTGTTACACTTAAAGTATCCTTAAAAGTATACTTTTATACACTAAAAAGTGGGCCAATTTATTCCCAAGCTGTATTGAAACAGTACACTTACAAGTTTACTACTAGTACATTGATATTACTATACTTACTACATGAAGTATACTTAATAAAATGAACTTAAAGCATACTTATTTTTCATAAGGGACATTCTGCTGACTATAAGTAACTTTGCAACTACATGTCAACTTATTCTATTTAAATGTAGTTGCAAAGTTACTTATAGTTAGTAGAATGTCTAAAGTGGACCATCGAAATAACATGTAACCATATTTTTTTGTACATTTTTCCAGAAGATGAATGAAACGAGCAGTCTGGTTAAATCTCTCATAAAATCATTCTTGCGTATATTGGAAGATTTGAGTTTACGTAATAATGCTTTTATGAATGATTTAAGCCAAAATTCATTCCCCTCATGTTTTAAGAATGAGGCCCAATAAATTAATCATTTTTTGTCAACTTTTTGCATACAGATGACCTAAAAACTAACAGACGAAACCACAAAGCTTTGATTTAGATTTCATGGGCACTTTTATTATAATTAAATAACATTTATATATGTAAATTGTATTTATTATAATACATAATATTATAATATTTACCTAGTTTAACCTTTTATTATAACATTTACTCTACTTAGATATCTTAAAGGGGTCATGAATTGAGAAATCAATTTTCTCTTGTGCTTTTGATATATAAAAGGTCATCGTAATATAAGAATATCCTGTAAGTTTCGGAGCTGAAAACTTCCTTGTTAGTCAAAGAAAAGCTTTTATTGACAGCTGGCTCAGAAAACGAGAGATCTGCAAATTTGCTTCCCTGTGACGTCAGAGTGCAGTGAAACGTCGCCTCAACAGAAGAAGACAAACGCCTAATTCTGTAGCCCCGTCCACCGACGCGCGCATGACATGTTATAGATAAATAACACAGGCCTACGTGGAGCTAAACCGGATCGAACTACCAAGCAATAAACATGCCATTGAAGATTACAAAATAGTGTGCAGTGCCTGTTTGTGGAAGAACACAGTCGCTGCATAAGCTTCCTTCGGATTCCAATATTAGTAATGCGGTTGAACTTTATTTTGAATGAAGATCCAGCTCACGTGGGTAAGACATTGCACGTTTGTTCGCTTCATTTCACAGCGGATTCATTTGTAAACAAGAGACTGGATTTGCAGACAGAATGAGATTAAAAACGATGCTGTGCCTTCTATATTGGATCTGACAGGAATGAAGCAACACTTATGCGAGTAAAAAATGTTTTTATATGTGATAGTATTGCATTGTTACAGATCGTTTTATATCTACTGATTATGTGTATGTCTAACTAAACATAACTTACCACGCTGTCACAGGCTGGAGAATCCTTTGTATTTGAGGTGTTGTTGGTTCATTGTCCTGCGATTCGGGATCAGACTCGAACATGTATGGGCCAGGGCTCGCAAAGCCCAACGTCCCGGGGCTAATGTGTTTTCCAGTCGGGCTACCAAAATGTATCTTAAATAGTGAAATAACATTCCTTTCATGATGTGCATTGTTCACTCTCTTGACTTGATATTTGAAGGAAAAATACAATAGCGGAAGTTTTGAACATGCTGATTTGTCTGAGGTGAAGTTTTGCTGATGCATGTACTTGGCTTGTGTGTATAATAGTTATGCACGGTTCGCGGTTATATCCACCGATCGGGCGGGCCATGTAATAAAAAATAACATTCCAATTAATTGCGGGTGGATGAGAGATAAATCATTGTTTGTGTTTGATTAAAGACATTTTGCGAGCCCTGTGGGTGAATCATTCCGGTTGCCGTTTTCCCACACATTTTCAAAACAATTCCCCACGTGTACTGACGGGGGAGCCGAAGCTCATTATAATATGCAAAACTGTTATCCAATCCTAGCAGTGGGCGTTTACTTCCAAGTCTTCAATGCGGCACGCCCATGAAAACCGAGCATTCCAGGAGCTAGGCTCAAAACCAGGGTAGAAAATAGCCTATTACTTATTCATTATGATGTTTTTGAATGTAAAAACCACGCGAACGTCATAAGTTGATCTCAGACAACAGTATAATTAAAAAAAAAAAAAAAAGCCAGTTCATGACCCCTTTAACACAGGAAGCAAAGTTCATAATTAATTTGTGCAAATAACTGTTTATCATCTTCTTGTCCCTCTAACTCTCTCTTTTAGGGCGAATATAATGTTTATAGTACATTTCAGAGTCATGAGCCTGAGTTTGATTACCTGAAAAGTTTGGAGATTGAGGAGAAAATCAATAAGATTCGCTGGCTGCCTCCACATAACCCTGCCCACTTCCTCCTCAGCACCAATGGTAACCACTAAAAAGCTTTATATCACACAATGCCAAAACACAGTGATGATGAATCTTTAAGAATAACATACCTGTTGTGTTTCTTGTCAGATAAGACCATAAAGCTGTGGAAGGTGAGTGAGAGAGACAAGCGAGCAGAAGGCTATAATCTCAGAGACGAGGAAGGCAGACTGAAGGACCTCTCAACAGTCACCACTCTACAGGTGTGTGCTATTTCTCCTTTCTGCTTTTCTGTTTCTTCTCATGGCCTGATGTGAGTTTCTGCTGGTGTAGGTCCCTGTCCTGCGTCCAATGGATCTGCTGGTGGAGGCGTCCCCCCGCCGTGTTTTTGCTAACGCACATGCATATCACATCAACTCCATCAGTGTTAACAGCGACTGTGAGACATACCTGTCAGCTGATGACCTGAGAATTAACCTGTGGCATCTCAGCATCACGGACCGCAGCTTCAGTATCCTCATCATCTGAGAACTGCACAGAGATAGAGATATGGGGTTGTGTTATTGTGCCATTTAAGCAAAACTAGATTTTGAAAATGTGATGTTAGTGTGTTCTGAGTGGTTACCAGGGCATTGCTATATGCAGCTGCATGTTTTTAGCATGTTTCTGGGCACCAAACAACATGGTGATCAATCTTTTCAGCTGGAGCCAGTTGAAACTTAGCCTAGTTATGACGTAAAATTTCAGTAAGTTACAACTTAGCCTAGTTATGACGTAAAAGTTCAGTAAGTTACAACTTAAGCACTACTAAATATTTTTTTGCGTTGCACCATTAAACTTAGTTGTTACGTAACTATTTATAATCAAAATATTTACATAAACCTTAAAGGATTAGTTCGTACTTCCACCTACGTCTAGCGTGACCTTTCCGACGTGATTACGTAATCCGTGGCGCGACGCAGAGCAGCGCAATATGAGCAATTTAGGTTAAAAAGTATATCAATTTTTATTTTATTTTTTTAAATGACCGATGGTTTCGCTAGATAAGACCCTATTCCTCGTCTGGGATTGTGCAGAGCCTCTGAAGCCCTTCAAAGCGCTTTGAAACTGCATTGATTTGGACCTTCAACCTGCTGGTTGCCATCAAAGTCCATTATGTGGAGAAAAATCCTGGAATGTTTTCCTCAAAAAAACGTAATTTCTTTTCGACTGAAGAAAGAAAGACATGAGTAAATTATCAGGAAATTTTCATTTTGAAGTGAACTAATCCTTTAAGTAACCTTGAGCTTACAACCTAGTAGCTACATTCTTCCTTAACGTTGGCATGAAACGGAAGTTGTGATAGTCTTTTCTTCCCTATTGTGACGTATATCCAAGTGAAATGGCTTCTCGAACAAGAACAAATGTAGGGCGGGACTTGATTTTGTCCATGGGGAATTCATTGGATGGTTGTGGTTTGCTATTGGTGGATCTCATGTGAGTGACAGGTTAATCCCGCTCTCGTGCCACTAAATGCCATTAAAGAAGTAGCTGCATTCATTCATTCATAATATCTAACTTAAAATGAAATGTTACATGAGCAAATGGTAACACACACAACCTTGTTTTAACCCCTTATCCGTCACCCCCCTTTTTGAGAATAGATGTGAAAATGCACTATCCAAACTCAAATGGATGTAATTCAAGAATGCTTTGGAATATAGACCTAAGTTTGGTCTAATATGAAACCTAACAACACCCACTAGGGGAGGAGCCCGCTAAAATAATTTAGAGTACTGTTTCCATGGTAACGCAATGTCCAATTTCAAAACGGTTTTTCACGTGATGAATTTTGAGTTTGTACGCTTTCGAATGATACCTAATTTATGATGATTACTAAAATATGTAATATGAAATAACTGCGATTTAAAAAAAGAGTTCCAAGCGTCCCGCTAGCGGACAAGGGGTTAAAGCACTAGGAATCACAAAATAATAATCTGCACTATACACCCCAAAATCATACAATTTTGCCCCACCACTTTTTAAAGATGTGGTGCCACCCTAATTATGTGGGCACGGATAACTCATTTATAAATACTATAATATAAATAAATACTGCAATATTACAAGTATGTCAATTTTGATTTCAAGGTGACTTTAAGGTCTGTTTTTAAACTAATTATCAGTATGTCTCAGTTATATTAATTAGGTAATATTTTATTTTTTTGTAAGTATATTTACTGTAAATGTATCTTTTCAGTCCCTAAACTAGATATTTGCTGATTACTTTGCCTGTATTTTTGCTTCTCTTAATCAAAAAGATTCCAATCAAATCTGAATCAAAGACTGTATCATAGAATCGGCCGATGCATCGCTAAACAGCACAGCAGAGGTATTAGAGTCCTGAATAAATCAATATTGTTAAACTAATCACTTGAGTGAATGATTCAATAACTCATTTAGAGAGAGTCACTTGACGCTCTAAAAAAGTCCTTAGGCTAAACAGTTTTGTACCTCACATCTCTAGTTCCTCTGCCAACCCTCCACCAACCCATTAAAGAACAAATGGTGCAACTGAATAAAGCACAGAGTTAGTTACAAACTAGCTAGTAGTTAGTGTGGTCTTCCAGTTTAAGTAAGAACTTGCAAACGGCTGGTGCAACCCTACAGAAATCCAAAAGAAAGCATTTTGCTTAAGGGACTTTTTATTAGTAATTACTGTTAGAAATGTTGCTATGAATTAGTGATGGTATAAAACCTCAGTTTGTCAGGTTTCCTCAGTGAGTTTCTGTCAGATATTGTAGATTTAAAGCCGGAAAACATGGAGGACCTCAGTGAGGTGATCACTGTGGCAGAGTTTCACCCTCACCACTGCCACCTGCTGGCCTTCAGCAGCAGCACAGGAACCACACGGCTCTGTGACATGAGAGCTCGCGCGCTCTGCGACCAACATGCCAAATGTAAGCCACCCATATAATGCAAGATGATACTGCTAAGTACGACATTTTCCTGGATGTACATATTCTGTTGGTCTTGAAACAAAAGCATTCCTGTCAACCAAACCAGTAACTACTCCTGAATTCAGAGGAAATTCTTTCAGTCCTAAGCCACTAAAATCTTCCTGGTTGGCAGTAGTGTTGTTCCAAGACTTACAGGGATGTTTATCTACTGTAGGAACATATCCACTAAGTCACCTAATAGTATTAAAAGTGGGGTTTTTTTAGGCGAAATTAATTGAACAAGATTTCCTGTAGGACTTAAACTTCCAGATTCGAAACTCAATTTGCCATTGTCCATATGTACTGTAAGGTGATACTTGTTTGCACTCAGATGGTTAGAGTAATCTATGTTAACACTGTGTGCTCACTCTATTATAGTGTTTGAAGAGGCAGTGGATCCAGGCCGCCGATCGTTCTTCTCCGAGATTGTTTCCTCTGTGTCAGATGTGAAGTTCAGTCACAGCGGCCGCTACCTGCTCACTAGAGATTACCTCACCGCTAAAGTCTGGGACCTAAACATGGAAAATAAACCTGTGGAAACATACCAGGTGTCTCTCTCTCTCTCTCTCTCTCTCTCTCTCTCTCTCTCTCTCTCTCTCTCTCTCTCTCTCAAACATATACACAAACAACTCACAGCTAGGGATCCAAGCCTCTTAGTGCACATGAAGCTAATGTTTTGTCCTCACTAACACAAAAATAGCACAGCAATAGTGTTTTGGACATATACAATGGTATTAACAGTGGTTTTCATTTTGAGACTCCTTCCTGTAAAAAAAAAAAAAGTAAGCGTGATATTATAAAGAGAAAACTAAACTGACTTTTATATAGTTATTGCACTAAAGCCAAAAGAAATTAAAATATCTAAATTGTTTGTTTACAGTTTATCTGTTGTCTACCCTTTATTAAAAGTATATTATTATTAAATATATATATATATATATATATATATATGTATAGTTGAATAATTTTATGATTATTACTTTTAATTTTATATATATATATATATATATATATATATATATATATATAGAGTGGGGAGAACAAGTATTTGATACACTGCCGATTTTGCAGGTTTTCCTACTTACAAAGCATGTAGAGGTCTGTAATTTTTATCATAGGTACACTTCAACTGTGAGTGACGGAATCTAAAACAAAAATCCAGAAAATCATATTGTATGATTTTTAAATAATTAATTTGCATTTTATTGCATGACATAAGTATTTGATCACCTACCAACCAGTAAGAATTCCGTCTCTCACAGACCTGTTAATTTTTCTTTAAGAAGCCCTCCTGTTCTCCACTCATTACCTGTATTAACTGCACCTGTTTGAACTCCTTACCTGTATAAAAGACACCTGTCCACACACTCAATCAAACAGACTCCAACCTCTCCACAATGGCCAAGACCAGAGAGCTGTGTAAGGACATCAGGGATAAAATTGTAGACTTGCACAAGGCTGGGATGGGCTACAGGACAATAGGCAAGCAGCTTGGTGAGAAGGCAACAACTGTTGGCGCAATTATTAGAAAATGGAAGAAGTTCAAGATGACGGTCAATCTCCCTCGGTCTGGGGCACCATGCAAGATCTCACCTCGTGGGGCATCAATGATCATGAGGAAGGTGAGGGATCAGCCCAGAACTACATGGCAGGACCTGGTCAATGACCTGAAGAGAGCTGGGACCACAGTCTCAAAGAAAACCATTAGTAACACACTACGCCGTCATGGATTAAAATCCTGCAGCGCACGCAAGGTCCCCCTGCTCAAGCCAGCGCATGTCCAGGCCCGTCTGAAGTTTGCCAATGACCATCTGGATGATCCAGAGGAGGAATGGGAGAAGGTCATGTGGTCTGATGAGACAAAAATAGAGCTTTTTGGTCTAAACTCCACTCGCCGTGTTTGGAGGAAGAAGAAGGATGAGTACAACCCCAAGAACACCATCCCAACCGTGAAGCATGGAGGTGGAAACATCATTCTTTGGGGATGCTTTTCTGCAAAGGACGACTGCACCGTATTGAGGGGAGGATGGATGGGACCATGTATCGCGAGATCTTGGCTAACAACCTCCTTCCCTCAGTAAGAGAAAGATGGGAAGATGGGTCGTGGCTGGGTCTTCCAGCATGACAACGACCCGAAACACACAGCCAGGGCAACTAAGGAGTGGCTCCGTAAGGAGCATCTCAAGGTCCTGGAGTGGCCTAGCCAGTCTCCAGACCTGAACCCAATAGAAAATCTTTGGAGGGAGCTGAAAGTCCGTATTGCCCAGGCGATAGCCCGAAACCTGAAGGATCTGGAGAAGGTCTGTATGGAGGAGTGGGCCAAAATCCCTGCTGCAGTGTGTGCAAACATGGTCAAGAACTACAGGAAACGTATGATCTCTGTTGCAAACAAAGGTTTCTGTACCAAATATTAAGTTCTGCTTTTCTGATGTATCAAATAATTATGTCATGCAATAAAATGCAAATTAATTACTTAAAAATCATACAATGTGATTTTCTGGATTTTTGTTTTAGATTCCGTCACTCACAGTTGAAGAGTACTTATGATAAAAATTACAGACTTCTACATGCTTTGTAAGTGGGCAAACCTGCAAAATCGGCAGTGTATCAAATACTTGTTCCCTTTCAGTCAGTACACTACGAGTTACGTCAGTTACTAACGAAATGGGGGTTTCGCTTAGAAGCCAATCGCCTTTGAGCTCTACAAAACGAGCCAATGGCATGAAGATGCCATGGGTCTGCGGAATTTGCATAACGCAACCCCGTCCCACCGCGTGGGTATAAAGGGCGTTGCGTGGCAATCTCGCATTATGTTTCTGCTTCAGAGCCGAGTGTTACTGCCTGAGCATTTTCCTCTTCAAGACGAGTGTCTCTCCAGAGTGTTGGTGTTACGGCGCGTTCTAACGAGTTCCGCATTCCTGTCTGATCTGTGCAGTGATCTAGCACAGCGTGTGTGTTCTCCCTAGGCGCTTCGGCATTCTGCAGAGCAAAAACTCTTCTTTAAAAGAGCTGCACGCGGCACGTCTGTTTCAAGATGTCTCGCCCGTGCTCCGTTCCTGGGTGCGGTCAGCTGGTTCCTCCGTTTGACGGGCATGATCGCTGTTTGGCATGCTTGGGACTCGTGCACGCCGAACGCGCGTTCATGGATGAGTCATGTTCCCACTGCGGGAACATGGCCATCGCAGTGTTGCGGTCAAGACTCCGTGATCTCCGTGCTGGAGGGAGAGTCCCCTCTACCACACCCCAATCTATTCTCTCCCCGAGTGGGAATACTTTGGCTGGTGGTCAGGGTGACTTGAGGGTGACGGTGTGGACCAACCCGACGAATCCTCCTCCAGCCACACCCCCTTCTAGCACACTGCAACCTGTGGTGTTGCTAGATGAGGGCGCAGGTGTTTCCCGTCCTGGGCCCTGCGTTTCATTTGGCGCACCAGCGGAGGATACTATGTTGATCGCCGCATCACAAGGTGGGCTGGATTCCTCCGGAGATGACGATTCAGCTGTGTTGCCTCCTTCGGGAGTCCCAGCATTGTCCGAGTCTGATCCAGAGCTCACAGCCATGCTTTCCCGGGCGGCCGAGGCTCTTGGGCTTGTGTGGAACCCTCCGCCATGTCCCGAGCGCTCTCGGCTAGATGATTGGTATCTGGGGGCGGCCCGTGCCGAAGGCGCCCATCAGCCCCCAGTGCCCTTCTTCCCGGAAGTGCATGAAGAGGTGTCGAAGTCGTGGAAGTCTCCCTTGACTTTTCGCGATCGTTCGGCAGCCACTTCCGCCTTCATTGCCCTCGATGGCAGCGCGGTGAAAGGGTACACTGGGGTTCCCCCTGTTGAGCGCTCTGTTGCGATGCAACTGTGTCCGCAGAGCGCTGCGACATGGCGTGGTGAACCAAAGCACCCGTCCAAGGCCTGTAGGTTTACGTCTACTCTGGTGGCGAAGACCTACAGAGCTGCGGGCCAGGCCGCGTCCGCCCTGCACCCTTCAGGTCTACCAGGCCAAGGTGCTCAGAGACATGCACGAGGGCAATGCTGACCCCGCGCTAATGCAGGAGCTAATGAGGAAGGTGACCGCTCGCTCTCTCGGTCAGGTGATGTCCACTTCTGTGGTCCAGGAGCGCCACTTATGGCTCAACCTGGCTGATATGAGAGAATCTGAGCGAACCCGTTTCCTCAATTCTCACATTTCCCAGGATGGGCTATTCGGCGGGGCGGTCCAGGACTTCGCCCAACAGTTCTCGACCGCTCAGAAACAGACTGAGGCAATTAAGCATATTCTGCCCCGGCGGCCTGCTGCTGCCTCCACCCAGCGGCCGGCTCAGAGGCCTCAGTCTGCTCCCCGCCGAGGCCGCCCTCCTGCGGCTCCCGCCCCTTCCGCCCAGCCCCAGCAGCAGCCTTCACCCGGGCCGAGGCGTTGAGGACGCCGCAGGAAGGCGGCCCCGCCCGTCCCAGCCCCCCAGCCTGCTAAACGGCAGTCTAAGCGGCGGTCCTGAGACGGGCGGCTCGGAGGTGAACTCGGTTCTTTCCCAGGAGATGGTAGCAGGGCCACTCCTTCCCCCGGTGGAGGGCCGGGGGAGAATCCTTGGTTTTTCCCTTCCGCCGCTGGCCCCACCTTATTCATGGTTAAAGAAAGAACTGACTTTTTCACCTCCGAGCCTCAAGAGGACGCGGCTGGCAGTGTGCGACGCCAAGCAGCCTCGCCACTCTCGGCCCCCTCTGTCGCCAGCCCCCTGGCAGACGAGACCCCTGTGGAACGCTGGTCCTTCCCTGGTCTCCTCTGTCAGGGCGCGGAATTCGACTCCGTCCACACCTCGGGACGCTCCCACGCCTCCCATGTTTGGGCCGGTCATTCCGCCTCGCTGCCCCATCGGGGGTACGCCTGTGGTCCGCATGACCCCGCTGGTACAGTTTCTGGGAGCCTGGCTAGCGCTTCCCAATCTGTCCAGCTGGCTCGCTCGCACCATCAGGTTCGGCTATGCGATTCAGTTCGCACGGTCCGCTATACCATGGTGGGTGGCAATGCCCCTGTCATGCGTGCGGAGGTCGCCACCCTACTGGCAAAGGGTGCGGTCGAGATCGTCCCTCCAGCCAAGATGGAGTCTGGCTTCTACAGCCCTTACTTCATTGTACCCAAGAAAACCGGTGGGTTACGGCCTATCCTGGACCTGCGCATCTTGAATCGAACCCTTCACAGGCTTCCATTCAGGATGTTGACAGCCAAACGCATTTTCGAATGCGTTCGTCAATTGGATTGGTTTGCAGCGATCGACCTGAAGGACGCGTACTTTCATGTCTCCATTCTTCCTTGACACAGACCGTTTCTACGGTTTGCCTTCGAGGGGCAGGCATATCAGTACACGGTTCTCCCATTCGGGCTAGCCCTGTCCCCTCGCGTCTTTACGAAGGTCGTCGAGGCAGCCCTTGTGCCACTCAGGCAACACGGGGTTCGCATCCTGAACTATCTCGACGACTGGCTGATTCTAGGCCACTCTCGGGATCAGGTTTGCGAACACAGGGACCTGGTGCTTCAGCACCTCGCCCGTCTGGGCCTTCAGGTCAACTGGGAAAAGAGCAAACTCTCCCCAGTGCAGAGGATCTCTTTTCTCGGTATGGAAATCGAAATTCGAGGGCAAGAGTGCGGTTCCACTAAAATATTTTCAGAGGCTCCTGGGGCATATGGCATCCGCAGCCGCGGTAACGCCGCTCGGTTTGCTTCATATGAGACCGCTTCAGCACTGGCTTTGCGATCGAGTCCCGAGATGGGCATGGCAACACGGCACGCTCCGGGTCCCAGTTACTCGGGCCTGCCGTCAGACCTTCACCCCATGGGCGAACCTCAGTTTTCTACGGGCAGGTGTTCCCCTAGAACGAGTTTCCAGGCATGTTGTTGTAACAACAGATGCCTCTGCCACGGGCTGGGGCACCATGTGCAATGGACATGCTGCCGCGGGCTCCTGGAGAGGACCCCAGCGCCTATGGCATGTCAATTGCCTCGAGTTGCTGGCCGTACGTCTTGCCCTGCACCGCTTCCGAGCCCTGCTCAAGGACAAGCACGTACTGGTCCGTTCAGACAGCACGGCGACAGTAGCGTACATCAACCGACAAGGTGGTCTACGCTCCCGCCGGATGTCGCAACTCGCCCGCCATCTCCTCCTATGGAGTCAGAAGCATCTGAGGTCACTTCATGCCATTCACATCCCGGGAGAAGTGAATCGTGCAGCCGACGAGCTGTCACGGTTTCAGCCGCTTCCGGGGGAATGGAGACTCCATCCCCAGACGGTTCAGCTGATTTGGGAACAGTTTGGCGACGCACAGATAGATCTGTTTGCCTCCCACGACTCTTCCCATTGCCGCTGGTATTATTCCCTGACCGAGGGGACTTTCAGTACGGATGCACTAGCGCACAGCTGGCCGCGGGGCCCACGCAAGTATGCGTTTCCCCCAGTGAGCCTTCTCGCACAGGTTCTGTGCAAGATCAGGGAGGACAGGGAGCAGGTCCTTTTGGTCGCCCCATATTGGCCCGGCCGGACCTGGTTCTCAGAACTCGTACTCCTTGCGACAGCCCCTCCCTGGTCGATCCCTCTGAGGAAGGACCTCCTTACTCAGAGACGGGGCACCGTATGGCACCCACGCAGTAGGTAGGTTTGAGTACCCTGCCACCTCAGGTGGCGGCTACCATCACTTCCGCTAGGGCCTTGTCCACGAGACAGGCCTATGCGTTGAAGTGAAACCTCTTTGTCACCTGGTGCTCTTCTCGCCGAGAAGACCCCACGAAATGCTCAATCGGGTCTGTGCTTTCCTTCCTCCAAGAAGGGTTGGAGCGAAGGCTGTCTCCCTCCACCCTGAAGGTCTATGTGGCCGCGATTTCGGCTCATCATGACCTGGTGGATTCAAAAACGGTAGGTCAGCACGACCTGGTCAGCAGGTTCCTTAGAGGAGCGAGGAGATTAAATCCTCCTCGTCCTCCTCAAATACCCTCTTGGGATCTTGCAGTGGTTTTATCTGCCCTGCAGAAAGCTCCCTTTGAGCCCCTGCAGTCTGTGGAGCTGAAGTTCCTTTCAATGAAGGTGGCGCTCTTGATTGCTCTGGCTTCCATCAAGAGGGTAGGGGACCTGCAGGCATTTTCGGTTGACGAAGCGTGCCTGGAATTCGGGCCGGCCAATTCTCACGTGATCCTGAGACCCCGGCCTGGATACGTGCCCAAGGTTCCCACCACTCCCTTCAGGGATCAGGTGGTGAACCTGCAAGCGCTGCCTGTGGAGGAGGCAGACGCAGCCTTGGCACTGCTCTGTCCAGTACGCGCCCTTCGCGCTTACGTAGACCGGACGCAGTGTTTCAGAACCTCAGACCAGCTCTTTGTCTGTTACGGAGGGCAGCAGAAAGGGAAGGCTCTCTCCAAGCAGAGGTTGTCTCACTGGATAGTGGACGCCATTGTCCTGGCATATCAGGTTCAGGGCATGCCATGCCCCCTTGGGGTTAGAATACACTCCACTAGGAGTGTTGCTTCCTCTTGGGCTTTAGCGCGTGGTGCCTCGCTGACAGACATTTGTAGAGCTGCAGGCTGGGCGACACCCAACACATTCGCAAGATTTTATAATCTCCGAGTGGAGCCTGTGTCCGCTCGTGTACTCGCCCCAAGTGGCCAGTAACTGGACAGGCTCAGGTGTCTTCGCTTGCTGCGCCATTCCACTCCACGGACTGGATGCGTGCGCATTTTCTCTCAGGTGAGCTTCCCAGTAAGCCCTGAGCTCCTCCAGCACTGCTGATGTCGACACCAGAGTGCATGCCCGCTTGGTCAGCCCTCGTGTTCGGCTAGGTGCCTCCGTGTGCATGGTTCCCCCGTTGGGCAACCCCCACATGTGTATTTCCACGGTAAGTCTCTCTGAGCACGTGTCTTCCCTTGGCAAGACACCCTTGCCACACCTGGGGTTGACAGGAAGACAGCCGTTGTGGCGAGATTGTATTGGGACCCCTATTTCGTCAGTAACTGACGTAACTCGTAGTGTACTGACTGAAAGGGAATGTCTCGGTTACGTATGTAACCCTCGTTCCCTGAAGGAAGGGAACGGAGACGTTATTTCCCCATGCCACTTCCGCTGTACCGCTGGAACGACCGGACACTCATGCCTCAGCTCTTCAGCAGGTAACATGATGCGAGATTGCCACGCAACGCCCTTTATACCCACGTGGTGGGGCGGGGTTGCGTTATGCAAATTCCGCAGACCCATGGCATCTTCATGCCATTGGCTCGTTTTGTAGAGCTCAAAGGCGATTGGCTTCTAAGCGAAACCCCCATTTCGTCAGTAACTGACGTAACGTCTCCGTTCCCTTCCTTCAGGGAACGAGGGTTACATACGTAACCGAGACGTTCTCCCCACTGTATATATATATATATATATATATATAATTAAAAGTAATTATCATAAAATTATTCAACTGTTGTTTTTGTTACTTAAAATTGAAACTAAAACTAAACATTGTTTTCTTTAAATGAAATGAAGCTGAAATAAAAGAAAATATAAATATTAGATGAAAAATTTTAACTTAAAAAACTTTTTAAAAAAATATATAAATTAGAAATGTTGCCTTGGCAACTGATTTAAATAAAATGTCTGTTTAAGTTGAAGTACTAAAATTACAAACTAAAACTGAATAAAAAAAAAAACTAAAGCACAACAATATTACTCAAACTTATTCAAAAGAACACTGAAAATATAAAAATAATATCTAATTCAAAATATTAATAAATACTATAATAGTATATAAATAATATTAAAATAACACTGACCTATAAAGTCCCTTTAAGACAAGTAATTTCACTCGGCGGCCATCTTTGAAACACCTCTTGGACATGCAAGCTCCTATCTCTTTGAATGAGGAAACATCAAATTCTCCAAAACAGTTCGCCAAATTTACGATTAAATTTCATGTTTGAAATCACCAATGAAATCTGACAACAACTGTCTCATAAATTTGGTTTCTAATTGAATCATGACAAAAAATCCTGGACAAAGCTAATGCGCATGCACAATCCTAAACGCGCGTCTCAGAACACTGCCTGTTTCTATAGCAACTGGAGCTTTTAACAGCAGCTGCAGTGACGCGATGACTTTACTAATCAACGATTGGCACTTTCATTTAAAAGGCGGGGCTTATTCACCATACTAGGTGTTGCACTTTCTCCCATTCATAAGTAATCGAAGTGCACCATCTTCCTATATAAAGTCTTTGCCTATACACAACTATATGCATTACTCCACTAATATAGTCCACATGAAAGAGTGAATGCAAACGGGTGAGTGAATTCAGACACTGAGTGCGCCGGAAGGGCTGCCCCTTTTATATAGTTTGTGCTTGCTGTTTAATAATCATTTAAAACATAGCAAACTGGCAGCTCAAGTAGTAATGAAAAGATTTATCTTGAACTCTGTCATGGAAACCTTAATACTCTGTTATGCATAAGCCTTATTTAATGATCAATTAAAAAGGAATTTATGCCTGTATGATATTGTAGCCACATTGGTCCAGCAGTTTGGAAAATGGATGGATGGATGATTCGGCTGCGGGCTCCAGAAGTGGGAGACGTGGGAATTCATTTGGCACACGACTCTCACAGTGCATTATGGGTATTCTCGAGCCGTTGAGCGTACATCGGCTGTACACTCGTTATTGCGGTGCTTTGTGGGATTGAATGAGTGCACTTGATGAGGTCCACTATGGTTTCGGACACCAGTAGATGGACGTGCTCTTTCTCTCGCTCTGGTTGATGTGGCAGTGCTCATCCGGGAGAAGTGCCCATACAAGGAATTCCGCCCTTTATGAAGTCATACAGGGCCATACTCTAAAAAAAAAAAACGTTCCAAAACTTATACGAATCCTGAAGGAGTGTATTTGGAACAGAAATACTCCGTCATACGTCCAACTAATTTTTTGAAACTTGGCCATGTTTAGCATGAGAATCCAATGCCCGGTTGCATAAAGCACCTTAAGTGTAATTTTCCCTTAAGATCGCCCTTATGTTTCCCTTAAACTTTAGGGTGTTGCAGAAAATAACCCTTAAGTTATACTTAAGGGTTTCTTTAGGTGAAACGTCATAAACCCTAAGAATTTTCGTTAAGTATATATTTTTCACTTAAGTAATCCCTTAAAAAACGATAAGTGTTGCATAAAGCACCTTAACTGTCATTTCCCTAAGTATAACATAAGGTTTGGAAAACTTCACCTTAAGTGTTACACGGAGCGAGCAGGTTCAATCCAAGTCTTCTAACAAGACACGATCGGCCGCTTTATGTGATAAACAAATTGTAATTAAAGGGTTTATTCACATAAACATTGATCAACGGAAGCGCAAAATGTACGTGCGTCACACACAACGAACCAATGGCTCTTGAACATGCGCGAGCGTTTGAGCTACCAAAACAGCCTGAATCATATGGATTACTTTTATGTCTTTCAATGAATGGACATAAGTGAGAAGAGAATATTAAAAAAAAAATCTTTATTTGTTTTCTAAAGATGAACGAAAGTCTTATGGGTTTTGAACGACATGAGGATGATTAAATGATGGCAGAATTTCTCTAAACTATCTATTTTCTCATCTGGTATTCTCTTTCATATTTGGTTTTCTTTTTTGTTTTCCTTATCCATGTTATGTTGTTTTCTGTGAAAACGTAACGTTACCACTATCTGTATTAACAAATAACGTGTCCATGGCAACAATAGAATTGTATAACGGCAAAACCTGGATTGCTGTCGTGAAACACTTAACAGTTTCCCTTACCTAAGAGAACCGTTTAAGGGATTATATGCAACACTCTTAAATTATTCCCTTAGTTAAGGGGAAATCATGCCTTAAGTCTCATACTTAAGGGAAAAACTTAATGTGCTTTATGCAACCGGACACAACTCTTTAACAGTGTAAATAAATCAGAATGCATGAAATAGCATTAGACATCCCCTTTAACGCAACCTGCTGACAATTACATTGTTAACTACACGGCACAAGCTGTCACATCTGCAGCCAATGATCTTGCTGCTCAGCTAGTATATATTTCATATATGCTATTTGTGCAGCAGCGGCATGTCTTACATGCTTACAGCAGCGCGCCTGTGTATCTATTAGCAGTAGCATGTCTCTGTACTTGCTCAGCAGCAAATCTAGCAGATCTATTCCGCCAAGACCAAATACATTAACACTGTCATATCCATTACCATGCCAAACACTTCAGAGAGTTGTCATGATAGACATAGATCTAAATAAATCTTCAGGAAAGGGACAGGGCAGCTCCATCAAACATCTTGACGTGATTGGACAAAAAGCACCTCAATGTTGAGACCTTTAAAAATGCTTTTAATTCTCTATCACAGAAAAGGCAAAACCAAAATGGTTTTATTTAATTACAGATTGTTTTATTAACCTATAAAGCAACATTCCATCTTGTTATATGTTTATATATCATGATGCCTCACTGCATTTATCATGCAATAAACATGACTAACCTACAGAAATCTCTGGCTCTTTCTATCTCCTTTTTGCTTGTCTTTTTAGGTCCACGACTACTTGCGAACCAAACTGTGCTCTTTGTATGAAAGCGATTGTATTTTTGACAAGTTTGAATGCGCTTGGAATGGAACGGACAGGTGAGGTCTTAACCATAACCCTTACACCATCACCTTTGACCTCTGAAATATAACTTGAGTGGATCCAGCTGCTGTGCATCTGTTCTCTCTCAATCCCTCTCTTCCTCTGCAGCGTGATAATGACGGGGGCTTACAACAACTACTTCCGAATGTTTGACCGGGCGAGCCGGCGTGACGTGACTCTGGAGGCCAGTCGGGAGATGTGTAAGCGGCGTGCCGTCCTGCAGCCGCGGCGTGTGTGCGTGGGGAAGAAACGGAAAGAGACGGACGTCAGCGTGGACAGTCTAGACTTCAGGAAGAAAATCCTCCACACTGCCTGGCATCCCAAAGAAAACATCATTGCCATTGCTGCCAGCAACAACCTCTACATTTTTCAGGACAGGCTGATGTCCAACGGACATCACAACACACCGGAAATACAAAGTGCACCTCCAAAATGACACCAAAACCTGACTCTACGTTCTTCTGTAAAGTTACACGCTCCTGTGGCACAAAACACGTGCTAGATTTGATCCACTCGATTGCCCTTTATCACATTTCCCATCTGCATTCAGTGTCACCAGTATCAGAACAATCTCAAAAACTATTAACATATATAACCCCAACAATTGAATAACAGAAACTATAACTGTGGTCCTGAATGAGAATGTGTCGCTCAGATTCAGTGCTATAGCATGGCATGCAGTATGAACACTCGGGTTAGATAATGTTCAGCTACCCTGAAACATACAGATCGCACATGCATGTTTACAAAGCTGTTTGCTCATGAACAGGGCTTATTTAACAATGATGACTGTAAGCGAATCAGAGCCTTTACAATGCTTTATAACACTCTGCAGTGCTTGTATAGAATTATGTGTCTGTTCTTTCTTCTTCTCAGGCTTGAGTTTTCTTCTGTTTTCTTTGGTTTGACAAACTGCTCAGGGACTCTCTAAGGCCTCTTCCTATGTTCAATGGCAAAACTCACCAAAACGAAATCCAGAACAAGCAGAGGACAGGATGCAGGAATTATGGAGGTCTGCTGAGAGACATTGCTGGAAGGAAAACAGCATGTGCAGGGATCCGTTTTAATGCTGAGTCATCACCACCCCCCATCTCAATGTGTAAAGAACATTCCCAAATCAACGCTTTTGACCGCATACTTACAAGCATTTGCTAGCTAGTGCACTGGTTGGACGATTTTATTTGATGTGTTGAAGAAATAGCTCAGCCAAAAATGAAAAAGAAATTGTCACCTTCATGTCATTCCAAATCTGTTTGATTTTCCTCCTTCTGTGGAACACAAAAAGAGAAATTCAGCAGGATGTTCATGCTGCTCCTTTCCGCACAATATGAAAACACATACAGTAGCTCTTCAGTGTCCCTTAAACGTCATAGCGATTCTGCGTTTTCAAAATTGGCTCAGTTACGAGACCATTTTCAGCAAACCTAAACAACTTAAAGGGGTACTTCACCACTGACAAAATTGTCTTTTTTCTTCTTTTTTTAAACTTGGCTGCTAGAAAGGCGAAAAAATATAGGAAAACTTCAACACCAATCATGGACTGCCCTTAAGAAAAAGAAGTTTATTCAAGTGTGCTATTAGTATACTTCTTTTAAACTAAAAATAAGAAAGTGTACTTTCAGTCTACTTTTTATGTACTTCTCAGAAATATACTTAAAAATGCACTTAAGTATACTTGACATATACTGACAGAAAAGTCTAAGTATATTTGGCCTATACTTGTACTCAAACTTAAAAGTATAATTAAGTATTCTAAATATACTTGGCTTGTAGTTGTGTTGGCTTGTACTCTTTTGATTTAGTAGCCTATTAAATACTTTTTTTCACATAGTTTTACATACTGTCTTATAAACTTAATTTTTTTGAAAATATTGATTTATAAAGAAAACAGATATGTTCCTAATTCCGAGTATCTGATTTTTTTGTGTGTAGGCTAGTAGTGTAGTGTACATAGGAATTTACTTCAAATCTACTTTACCGTTTTCACTGTTATACGGTAGGGGGCACTATTACACATCTTCTGAAAGACTACAGAATCTCCGGATCAAAACACAGGTGAAGAAGAAGCAGAAATAAGTGATGGAAGATTGCTTACGCAAATGTAAAATAACGCAATCATCAACATTAAACAGCATATAAATCACAACTGCCTAATGTTACGGAATTAAATGTTGACCCAGGAAGGGTTAACGACTGTGAAGCTTTGCAGGTACTAAACTAGTAGCTTACTGAGAGTACACTTCAAAGTGTACTTTCATAAACTAAAAAAAATGTACTACAAGTGTTAAAATAGTAAACTAAGTGTACTAAGTTCACTTGTAGTACAGATGCAGTACAAATGAGAAACGTAGTTGTGAACTAGTTAAAGTTTACTACTGTTACACTTATAGTACACTTAAACATATACTTTTATATGCTCAAAAGTGGGCCAATTTAGTCCCAAGCTGTATTGAAATAGTACACTTCATTGATTTTAGTATACTTACTACATAAAGTATACTTAAAAATATACTTGAACTTTACTTAAGTATACTTTAATAAATGAACTTGAAGTATACTTCTTTTTCGTAAGAAAAGAGTAGCATGTTGCCGTCCAAGGCCACTCCTAGTCTGCTCTTATTGAATAAGCTTGACCAGAATCAAATACTGACTTGCTTTAGTAGGAAATACTTAGCAAACATTAGTCATAATGGTGCCGACTTGTATTGTTCCCGGGTGCAAGAATTCAAAGAGTAAACGTTTTTCGGGACGTTATTTTCTGTTTCCAGTGAAGGATCCAATGCGTTGTAGTCGATCCGACTGTCTGTGGGCTGGGATACAAAGATGCAGAAGTACAATCTCTAGTTTTCACAAAAGCCCTGGAGCTGTCAGTCAGACTTTTGCTGACAAATAAACGTGAATCGTGAATTTCTCGGTCCAGGTAACAGAGAAACAGTAAGCATTGTGCATTACACTACGACACTGTAACAATACAAAGCGAGTTGACTTACATTTTGGTCCTATGCATCGGTTGTCGACTGAATAGAGGCAGATCTGAATGCGAGTTTGTGGTCGATTGTAAGAAAGGGGTGGGGTTTAAGCCACTAAATGATTGGAAAATCCTGAGTATGTCATCAGAGAGAAGTCTGTCATTTCACCGGAAAATGAAATTATTTTCGAGTTACGGAAAATTAAACATATGATTGATGAATTATTCACAATAAGATCAATAACATGCATTTAGAAAATAGATTTATTGTATGCTGACTTTAAAGGGGTCAAGACATGGATTTTTTAAAATTATTTTTATATGTTCCTTGAGGTTCATTTATAATGTTAATAAAGTTTTTTGCACCAAAACAAACAAACAAACAAACAAAAACAATTATTTTCAACCTTCATTCTGACCCTTTGTCTGAAAGGATCCATTTTTTTAAAGGGCGGCTTCTTTAAGGCTTGTTAGTAAATGGTCACTTTGTGTTAAAAACATCAAAATAACCGTCATTTACAGACAAAGCATTATGAAATCGTTTACTTACGGTTTGTGATGTAGCTACTGTCAGATCCAATACAGCTTCGTCTGTCAACACAAGTTTCTTTGCGAACTCTCCATTACACTGTGCCTCGTTTACAAAACAATCTGCGGTCAAATTCTCTGAACAAACATATAATCCTCTGACTCAATCCAGGATGCCATTAAAATGTAAACCATCCACTTGTTCCTGTCGCTGGTGTCCTTCTAAAGTCTGTACAAAGACGCAAATGAGACGTGTCAAAGCGAACGATCCTTTACGGTTCAGTTTACTCTTGGGTTTGTCCTCTTGTCAACAAACTCAAGTGCGTGGAGTAAAGTGAACGGGCATAAAGAACGGGCATAAAGTAATATCTTTGAAACGCCTCTCGGGCATGAAATTGCAGCTCCTATCTCTTTGAATGGGGAAACATCAAACTCCAAAACAGTTCGCCAAGCTTACAATTAAATTTCATATTTGAAATCACAAATGAAATCTGACAACAACTGCCTCATAAATCTTGTTGATAAACGCTCAAATCATGAAAAATTTTCAGCCTGGACAAAGCTAATGCGTATGCGCAATCGCGTCTCAGAAAACTGCCTGTTTCTATAGCAACCGGAGCTTCTAATGGCAGCTGCAGTGACACGATGACTTTACTAATCAACGATTGGCTCATTCATTTAGAAGGCGGGGCTTATTCGCCATATTGGGCATAGACATAATAAATATAACATTTATTATGTCTATGGTTGCACTCTCTCCCAATAGGCTTGTTCGAACACACCTTATTGCCCTGTCCAAATACCCACACTTGTGGTCTTTGCACTTGACCACTTGTCTACTTATATTATGTATTTCCTGTATTTGGCCCAAGTGTTCAAGTACCCACACTCCCGCAGAATCGATTAGTACAGTTTTGAAACAGTTATGGAAATGTAGCAATTAAAGTTAAAGCTCCAATCTCCTCCCGAAAAAAATCTGTTGGTGCTTCAGTGACTACTTCACTCAGAGAAGCTGTCAATCATAACTTCACACTCCCGTTTTTATAGCATCAAATAACAAACTTAAACCAAACATTTTTTTTTTTTTTTTAAACAAACACTTGAACTTACATCAGCGTGATAAAAACTACCTGAAACCATCTTTGGAAAAAAATTATATGAAGTGTAATTTGATTGTTTAGTTTGGTAATCCATTCTTCAAAACTTCTCCTGTTGTCACATGGGTTTGGAAGGACATGAGGGTGAGTAAAGGATGACAGGAAATTTGGGTGAGCGAATCCTTTAAAGGGATAGTTCACCCAAAATTGAAAATTCTATCATTCAACCTCAAGTTGTTCCAAACCTGTATGAATTTCTTTCCTCTGCTGAACACAAAAGAAAATAATTTCAAGAATGTCATTAACCAAACAGTTGATGGGCCCCACTGAACTCCAGAGTATGGGATAAAATGCTATGGAGGTCAATGGAGCCCATCAACTGTTTGGTTAACGACATTCTTGAAATTATCTTCTTTTGTGTTCAGCAGAGGAAAGAAATTCATACAGGTTTGGAACAACATGAGGGTGAGTAAATAACATAATTTTATTTTTTGGGTGAACTATCTCTTTAATACCAATTCTTCAGAGCGAGCTAAATCACAGCTTTGAGGTACGATCCCAATTCCCCTGCATACAAACTATTTTCAGCATGCCTGGTTGGTACCTGCATTATTTTTATGACAAAATGAATGTCCACAAGAGGGCGAAACTTGTTGTCGTGTCGTTTAACTCTGACTTTTATTTCATTTAAAATAATTCATACAAATGCATACAGTCACAAACATTTCTTTTTGGATTCTGTTTAACAAAAAATATTAATATCTCATAGTATATATAGTATGTATATTGCTAGCCTACCACTTTACCAGGAAGGAAACTATGTAGGCGATGGAGAGCTGCAACTATCCCGGCATCCTCGAAAAACACGGTACAATCAAGTCACACACAAACAGGCAAGCATTACGCCAGCTTTGCACAAGACAAATTTGTTTTTTTTACTTTTTGTTCAAAATATGAACATTTTCTGTTTTCTTTTTTAACCTTTAACACATAAGGTAATACATGCTCCAAAAATAAAAACATACTGAGTGTAGTTTTTTAAAGTACTGTACTGAATTTTGACTACAAAAAGACAAATGGGTACAAAAACAATGCACTATGTGGTTTAATTTAAAAGAAAGAAAGGAAGGAAGGAAGGAAGGGGGGGAAATAAATTTTCCTGAGAGGGTGTGCAAATCCCGCCTCTTTCGGGGCTTTTCAAATCAAACAAGCGAAACTAATATGCTTTTTATCGTATCTATTATCAGGTGGTGAGATGCCTCCTGTGATGTGGTTTCAGTTTTTTTTTCTCATCTACAAACCATTAATCATGTCCTAAAAACTGTACACAAACAGGTTACATTCATGTAATAGCTACTGTTGTTATAACAATGAAACCCATTAGACAGACAAAATAACAGATAAAAGATCGCCCACTGCACTTGGACAGACTACAATCTAAAACAGCAGGATTTTGCATCAGGGAGAAGTTAACTTTGTTTGAAATCCACACGGTTTTCTCTTTTTTGTTGTTGTTTTTTGTCCCCACTAGATACTTCAAAGAGCGCAGTCCACCAGCTTCAGTCAAAGAGTTGGCTACTTCTGAGTCGTGGTTGTTTTTAGTGGCTGGTTCTAAGCCCGGGAGCCTGTTTACACTCCTCTTCTTTGGGGTAAAGAAGGACCAGGAGAGTTCTATAGTGGTACGGAGAGCCTTTGAAGAGGGGGGCTACAACTGTTCGTTGGAGTGCTGCTCTCTATCGGGTTCGGGTTTGCCGGTTTGGCCGGGTGAGGGGGCGTGTGGTGGGTGGGCTACGGTGGGCAGGCTGTGGGTTATGGGCACGGCACTTGGCATGATGCCCTCCACTGGCGGAGGTAGACCCCCTGAAGCGAGGCTCACTACGCCTGGGGGGTACCTGCGGAAGTGGAATAATATTAAACAGCAGTTGTTAGCAACACCTGCAATAGAGCAACTGTCCCTGCAGTGAAGCCTTCCATGTCTCTATGACACTACTATGTTAGTGCATACCCAGACAGCAACGTAGTGTCGGCCCCGATCCGGGCCACAACTGGTACATGTGGATTCCACGTGTATCAGATCTGGGCAGACACTATGTTGCTGTCTGGGTAATGGTTGATTAAAAAAATGGATAGTTACCTCCAGCTCTACAATCTAAGATCTCATGAAAGTGCGTATCATGTTTCGCATGCAATTTATACGCAGAAATGACATTTTACATGCATATGATATGCAGTTTTCGCATACATATAATACGCATTTAAAGGGTTAGTTCACCCCAAAATGAAAATTCTGTCATTAATTCCTCACCCTCATGTCGTTCCAAACCTGTAAGACCTTCATTCATCTTCAGAACACAAATGAAGATATTTTTGATGAAATCCGAGAGCTCTCAGGACCCTCCATAGACAGCAATTTAAACACTTTCAAGGTCCAGAAAGGCAATGAAGACATCCTTAAAATAGTCCATGTGACTACAGTGGTTCAACCTTAATTTTATGAAGCAACAAGATTACTTTTTGACGACTTTATTCAACAATTTCGTTCTAGCCTGTGCCAGTCTCCTACGCAGCTTCCGTTGTAAATACAGTGCAGCTCCTGCGCATGCGTCGTGGTGCTCACGTGAACAGCATCGGCTGCCGTAACTCGAAAGCGCTGCACTGTTTACAACGTAAACTCCATTGGAGACTGACACAGGCTAGAACGAAATAGTTGAATAAAGTCATTCTTTTTGTTTGTTTTTGCGCTCAAAAAGTATTCTCATCGCTTCATAAAATTAAGGTTGAACCACTGGAGTCACATGGACTATTTTAACGATGTCTTTACTACCTTTCTGGACCTTAAAAGTGGTCGTTGTGTTGCAGTCTATGGAGGGTCCTGAGAGCTCTCGGATTTCATCAAAAATATCTTCATTTGTGTTCTGAAGATGAACGAAGGTCTTACGGGTTTGGAACGACATAAGGGTGAGTAATTAATGACAGAATTCAAATTTTTGGGTGAACTAACCCTTTAACCAACACCACTAATCCTACCCAAGAGTGCGTATCATATGCACGTACAAAGTCAAAAGTCAAATAGCATAACAAATATGCGTGCTAAATACGCAGTACTAGGAGATCGTGTTGGATGAGCCAAGTTTAAATGTACATGCATCTTGTGATACATCATATGCTATACTCCCGTTAAAAATGATTTTTTTTAAAGAAATTAATAGTTTTATTTAGCAAGGATGCATTAAACTGATCAAAAGTCACAGTAAAGACAGTTATAATGTTAGATAAGATTTCTGTTTAAAGAAAAAATGCTTTGGTACTCATCAAATAATCCTGAAAAATATTCAGCTTTACCATCACAGCAATTAATTACATTTTAAAATATATTAAAATAGAAAACAGTTATTTTAAATCGCAATAATATTTCACAGTATTAATGTTTTTACTGTATTTCTGATCAAATAAATGCAGCTTTGGTGAACATAAGAGACTTCTTTCAAAAACATTAACAACTTGCACGCCAACCACAAACAACCTACGGTTAAGATAAGGAACTACATTATTTAACATTACTACAGAGCCCCTAAATCAGGGATGGGCAAACTCGGTCCTGGAGGGCCACTGCCCTGCAGAGTTTAGCTCCAACCCTGATCAAACTCACCTGCCTGTAGCTTTCTAGTAATCCTGAAGGCATTGATTAGCTGGTTCAGGTGTGTTTGATTAGGGTTTAAACTAAACTCTGCAGGGCAGTGGCCCTCCAGGACCGAGTTTGCCCATCCCTGCCCTAAATGGACCCTGCAAAAATAAAAAAATATACAGGCTTTCGCGTGTGCACAAGAAACTTTTCACATGAGCACAGTTAATTTGTTTGCGTGCTCACGCATTAAAATTTCCGGTTTATGTATACTATAACCTATTTTGTTTGTGCATCACTGCCATCTTAAAAAAATTTTTTTTTTAGTTTGGGCAGTATATTTATATTGTCCCATAAAAACTTTAACGGCCAATTAAAAAATATTGTGCAATAATTTCTTGTGCGCACGCAAAACACAAAATTCTGTATATTTTTTATTTTTGCAAAGGTCCATTGCAAAGGCTTTGTACATTACTATATTACAATATAATTGGATTATTATTTTTAATAGGGTTGGGTATCGTTTGAATTTTAACGATTCCGATTCCGCTTATCGATTACTAATGCCGACTCCAATAAGGTAAAAAAAAAAATCATTCACATTTATTCTAAGTCTTATTGCAATACATTTCATTGTGGCTGAATACCATGAACAAAAATCAACAGGCTAAAGAACACTTACACAAGGAACTTTTGCCTATGGTTTAAAATACCATAGTAAAAACAACTAGCCTAACTAATATCAATTTAAAGACAAGTAAACACTCAAGTCATTTAAAATGAACAAATAAAAATTAGCAATCGCACAAATAAATACAACTGAACAAAGATATGATTGAAATAAACAGTTTTAAGATTTTCAGGTATTCCGGTACAGAAAATGTAATCAAATGTAAAATAACACTGCACTTTATGAATAAAATATACAGCATACATTACAAATATAGTTACAAAAGTTATACAGTCAAGAACAGCTTTGTCTTTTGTTGTTTGATTAACGTTATTATACAGCAGGAATATTAGGCTGCTGTCACTTTAAGAGCTGCATGGATCCAATATACTGTTACACATGCGCTTTCTTTGTCAACTTTGTTTACATTCCCTTAAGACATAACAGACTGTGTTTACGAGGATATTTTGACATATTGTTGTGTGCATTTTGTGTCCGTTTAAGTGCAAAAAAGACGCGGAAGAGAACTTGTTTTGGATGTGTGTGCAACACAGAAAACAGAGAGTGAGTCTATGGTTTAAAATCACATTAATTACTTTTTCTGTGAGCGCGCTGGCGGGTCTAGAGCTTGAATAGTTTAAAGTCATATTAAAATCCACACAAAAAAATAAGTAAGAGGAATCGAAGTTTATCCGACCTTAAGTATTCTGGAATTCGATTCTAGAATCGATTTTCGATTCCCAACCCTAATTTTTAATAATGTATTTTTAATTTAATCATTAAGCAGCATTAAGCAACTCAAGGTCATGTGTTACAGTGATTTTATAATGGCATGGAAAAAGGATAAAATAGTTTTTCTTAAAAGCTAGTGAATATACATTCTAGTTATACTAGTAATGTTTGATTAATGAGCAAATCATTCGTTTGAATCGGTTCTTTTCAATAAATCAGTCATACAGATTCACACATTGGTCTGAATGATTCATTAGCAAATCAGTCAATCAAAATTATTTCAACAATCCTTATCCAGTTATCACAAATGACCGGAAAGGTCACAGAAATTCACTGCTAAAAAACTGTGGGATCCCTTTTACGTACAATTTCAAAATGTAATAACTTGGCCAGTAGATATTAAACAATTTCTGTTTTCAATTTCTTGAGTTTTTTTTTTTATAAAATATGTGCAGTTTATATAAGCAATTCTGTGTCTCATCTCATTTGCTGTCAATAAATTAAATTGTATATATCATAATTAATACTGGCTCTTGTTCTCTCCACTCTCTAGATCATAATGGAAAATGAACCCACTTCAGTCGACCACTAATTATTTTCCCCACACAAATGGCATAGGTGTTTCAGAGGCAGTTACAAGTTATGACATTTTGATCAAAGATTGTGAAGACTTTTCTAATAACATGCACTTGTGTGTATAAGACCAGGAACGTGTTAAGAAGTCCAAAATGGTCTATTTTGACGTTATGTTGATTTTAACCACAGTAAAAGCAATCTTGCATTGCCAGTTGTATATTATTGTTTTACTACAAGTCCTGGTAGAATAACAACATAACAGCACCATCTATATGCTGTATTCAGTTAAGAGGAATGCATTTCTCAATGGATTGTTGTACCTATAGGTGCCATTGAGTTCTGGATGAACAACAGCAGGGTCCATGCCAGCCCAGTGCGTGGTCTGTGTGAGGAACTCTTTGTTCACGCAGTTCTTCAGGCTGTCTGGAATGCGACCTGGAGGAGGAAAACAACTTGATTACAGGGAAACCCTGAGTCATTGATCACAGCACATCAAGCCTGCAGAGCTGCGATTAAAGAACGCTGTTTTCACTGGACTGATGAAAGAGATCTGACACCCAGTGCTCTCACATCATTCGACAAATGTCTGAGGCATTAAAAAGTGGTATTGATAGTGTCATGTGCCGATGTACCGGTAATAGCTCGACGGATCTCCCGCGCCGCCTCCTCCCGCATCTCAATGGAGGCCTGCTCGCTGTACCAGGCCGCGTGAGGGGTGCAGATCAGGTTGGGGGCGTCTTTAAGAGGACCTTGGCTGAAACTGACACACACATGCAGCTGTATAAGAGTCTGACGCACCCATAGAGTAAAAACACACACACATATATACAGTGCCCTCCAATAATATTGGCATCCTTGGTAAATATGAGCAAAGGCGGCTGTGAAAATAAATCTGCATTGTTTGTCCTTTTGATCTTTCATTCATAAAATTCACAAAATTCTAACCTTTCACTGAAGTAAAACCATTGAAAGTGAGGGGAAACTCACATTATGAAATAAATGTTTTTCTCAATTATAATTTTCTGAAATTATAAAAATAAAAGCTAATTCAAAATATCAATAAGAACTATAATAATTTATAAATAATACTAAAATAACACTAGACTTCACAATTGGTATTGGAAAGCAATTTGACAAAAGTGTTCCACATCTGGTTGTCTAATAAACATGGCATTGTATACTACGAATATTGTTGGCTCCTTGACGAATTGTTTTTGCTCCTTTTTTGTAAGTCAGTTTGGATAAAAGGTGTTTCCTAAATGCATAAATGTAAATGTAAGTGTAAATGTAAAAGTGAACAACTATTGATGACGTATAAATTCCAGCATTTCTCATTGCTATTTGTCTCCTTAGAAACTGCCTTCGGGAAGCAGCTCGCATTCTTTACATTCCTTGTAATGCCTTTGTAGCAAACAGATGAATGTTTTATCTGTGCGGTTCAAAGCCAAATAATACAATGCAAAAAAATACCTGCAAGGGGTGGAATAGGAATAGGGTTTCGAACCAAATGTCAAAACAAGACAATACTTCAACATTAATTGTTGTTGTTCACCTAAAGGGCTCTGTCTCATGGACGTCCAGAGCTGCTCCCCGTATTCTGCCCTCTTTCAGAGCCTGGGCCAGAGCTTTCTCATCCACCAGACCACCACGCGCAGTGTTCACTAGGAAGGCGCCCTGCCGCATCTACAGTCAACACAAAATGGTGATCGTACACAAATGCGATAACAGTGCATGTGTGCTCTCGTGTTTGTGAATCGTTGTGGGCCGCACCTGTTTGATGGTGAAGTCATTGATGAGATGGTGGTTGTGCTCATTGAGACTGCAGTGTAAGGTGACGCAGTCGCTGTGGAAGAGCAGGTCCTGTAGGGTGTTGACTCTCTGCAGCCCCAGGGCGCGCTCCATCCCGTCAGACAGGTATGGGTCGTAGAAGATCACGTTGAAACCGAATGCTTTGGCTCTCAGCGCCACCGCCTGTCCAACACGACCTGAGAGCAAACATATCACTTCAGACATGAATGAAGAGCCTTCAGGGTTTTCTTTAATTATTATTTAATAATGCCTGTCTACGACAAAACAGGCTCCATTAAAATGGTGTGTAGTTGTGTTGCTTTCCTACAGTCCACAGTATGCAAAAAAAGTGTTTAAAAAGTACCAGGCTTATATTATGAGCTAAAGTAAAGTAATGTTTTAAATGGCATCTTAATTTCCAGCAAAAGTGTGTTTAATTGATTTCATTAATGGAGTTATATTATAGCTGTATTATTTCCAGCTTCTTTGAAAAAAAGATAAAATAAATAAAATACATAAATAAATACACAGCAATATTCTGAAATAATAGAGTAAAATATTGTAAAATATTATATATGTGAAATATTATTACAATTTAAAATAACTGTTTTCTATTTGAATATACACCGATCAGGCATAACATTATGGTGAAGTGAATAACACTGATTGTCTCTTCATCACGGCACCTGTTAGTGGGTGGGATATATTAGGCAGCAAGTGAACATTTTGTCCTTAAAGTTTATGTGTTAGAAACAGGAAAAATGGGCAAGCGTAAGGATTTGAGCGCGTAAGGGCCAAATTGTGATGGCTAGACGACTGGGTCAGAGCATCTCCAAAACTGCAGCTCTTGTGGGGTGTTCCCAGTCTGCAGTGGTCAGTATCTATCAAAAGTGGTCCAAGGAAGGAACAGTGGTGAACCGGCGACAGGGTCATGGGCGGCCAAGGCTCACTGATGCACGTGGGGAGCGAAGGCTGGCCCGTGTGGTCCAATCAAACAGACGAGCTATTGTAGCTCAAATTGCTCAAGAAGTTAATGCTGGTTCTGATAGAAAGGTGTCAGAATACACAGTGCATCGCAGTTTGTTGCGTATGGGACTGCATAGTCGCAGACCAGTCAGGGTGCCCATGCTGACCCCTGTCCACCGCCGAAAGCGCCAACAGTGAGCATGTGAGCATGTGAGAAGGTGGCCTGGTCTGATGAATCACGTTTTCTTTTACATCACGTGGATGGCCGGGTGTGTGTGCGTCGCTTACCTGGGGAACACATGGCACCAGGATGCATTATGGGAAGAAGGCAAGTCGGCGGAGGCAGTGTGATGCTTTGGGCAATGTTCTGCTGGGAAACCTTGGGTCCTGCCATCCATGTGGATGTTACTTTGACACGTACCACCTACCTAAGCATTGTTGCAGACCATGTACACCCTTTCATGGAAACGGTATTCCCTGATGGCTGTGGCATCATTCAGCAGGATAATGCGTCCTGCCACAAAGCAAAAATGGTTCAGGAATGGTTTGAGGAGCACAACAATGAGTTTGAGGTGTTGACTTGGCCTCCAAATTCCCCAGATCTCAATCCAGTCGAGCACGCTTCATATACCACGGATTCGGTAGTTAAACGTGTGTATATTAAGGAATTCCAAACATTTGTAAATAGGGTGCGTGTGCACGCTCATTCTGGACTTCTGGACTTCCTTCTCAGGTTTGGCTTCAGTATATTGCATAAATGCTAAAGAGACTAATTGGCCATATGCCTACCAATAAATATTAAATTATCGTGTGTCCACCAAAGCATTTTTAGCCGTCTAAGAAACGCCTGGTGCTCTTCTGAAAATGGCCAGCTGGTGGCGCTTGAAAGCGCTTTGCAAGCATAGCGTTTTTCCAGCTGAGATACTTTGGTTGCTATGATACAGAATATCCATGGCAGTAATGTGTTAATAGTATCTAATTTTGAAGAATATTACTGAATATAAAAATGCAGTAACCAGCAATATTGTTCAGTCTTTGTACAAGTAGGATGATTGGTCGGTGTAGTTTTTGTCCCGCCCCTCCTACACTGTGATTGGACGGCTGGGAAAAAAGAGACAGTGACAAGCGCAGCATTGTACCCAAAGTTGAACAGTTAAAAAAAAAAGACAGGACAAATCAATTTGTGAAATATTATTATGGTGCATAGTGCATTAAATGCAATGTCATCAGTTTGCCTAAATTAGAACACACAACGTTTAAAGGTTTTACGCACCATTTACACGTGGTAGGGAGCAGGTGTACATTTCTTTCGTACCAACTAATATTTTGAAAATATGAACATTTTCGAAAATTTACGTCAGAATGGCTTTACGAATGATTTACACAAAAATTTGTTCTGCTTGTGTTTCATGAATGAGGCCCTGTGTTCCAAAATATTACGCAAGTGACATATCAGTAGGATTTCAGTAGAATAAACAATCAGTGTGAGCTTTGGTTAGAGATGGCTGACATGCAACTTTACACACAACTGCCAGCGAAACAGCTATTCTGTTTTTATAAGTTATAAAGTAATAAAATATAAGTTGCTTTTATGCCTTTTGCAAGACATTGCACCATTTCATGCTTTTCATCTTCAGAGAGATCTTTCTTCCTCCCCATACTGCATGAGAACTGTGACTTGCTTAATAATGCGGAACAGCCTCTTTAAGAAGGGTTTCCATTTACCCAAGTAGACCTGGCAAACTATTTAACAAACCTGTCTGAGATTGTTATATAAGTTATCTAAGATATGAGAAATAAAACAAACAAAACACTTTCTTTGAAAAACTAAAATCCTACTGATATGTCATTTGCATTATAATTTGGAACACAGTGTATATATATGTGTGTGTGTGTGTGTGTGTGTGTACAGTTTTCAAAAATAAACATTTAATGAAAAATTATATATTGCTAAATAATAAATCTTCATCATTCTTTATGAAATCCTTACTGTTGATCCCTGAAATGAGCACAACTTTATCTTTCACTTTCTTTTTGGTCTGTGAAATAATCAATGCTTATTACTTCTGGATGGACAGAAATGCAGATCTCACAGTCTACACACATTACTGTTCGTTTCCTGTTATCTTTACAGCCACTGGTGGCGCCTTCATCAGAATTGTCAGTGTTTTCTTTGTCTGCACCAGTCTATTCAGATTTACCCTCCCCTACACTGCACATAAAAACGAAACAAACCGCCACTGGTTACTTTATATCTCCTTCAGAAGATCTCTTTCTGTCTCAGTGGGCGTTTCTTGACCAGAATACACAGTAAAGTGGATCAGACTTCATACCGAGAGTCAAATGTACGGCTATGCGAGACAACACACCTAGGCCAATGATCCCCAGCGTCTCTCCTCTGATCCGGGCCGCCCCAGATGCGACCTCTCGGATCTGTTCCACACTCTGGACCCGCGTGCCCTCCCGGAGAGCCTGGTGCAGCCAAGTGGTGCGTCGGTACAGGTTCAGGATGTGACACATGGTGGAGTCTGACGTCTCCTCTACTGAAGCTGCTGGCATGTTGCAGACTGCTATACCTGCAGATGTGGAAGGGTTACAGTCAGACTCTTCATTCATCAAACACACACATACACTTACATTGTTGTGCATCGTGTGCAATGTAATGGAAAACCTTCTTAACCATTACCTAAGTCTCCAGCAGACTTTATGTCGATATTATCAAAGCCGCTCCCAATGCGGACAATTATACGAAGTGCTTTGAACTTTTCCAGGTCCTCCCTCATCAGTGTGATGGTGTGGTACATGAGAGCACCCACTGCTTCATTTAACACCTGAGAGAATATACAGAAAATACAGTCAGTCTATGCAAAGAATATACACACAAGTACAACAGCTCCAAAACTGAGGGGCAAAAAGTCGAAATTATTTTTCTAAGAGAAAGTACAGTAAGTATACCCCCCCCCCCCCCGCCACCCCGTTTTAAAGTTTTAAATTTGTCAAAATCCTACAAATTAGTTTTAGTTGAATATCTCAGAAATGTACAGCATTAACTTCTAAGCGCAACAAATTGTAAGCTGTCAGTCTAATGGCCTTAACTTGTGTGATACTGCACATCTGCTGTCTTGATCTACATCATGCTTTCAGCGGCTCGTGATGCACAGCGGTCGTGCTAATGGTTTGTCAGAGCTGCTCGCTTTCATTGACTTGCACAGTTTGATTTTGACACTTTAATAGTATATAGCTCATAACTTAATAAAACAAGCCGTGTTACTATGAGGAATGATTACCTCAAAATGTAGATCAAAAAATAAGTCACCTTTATTTATACAGCACCTTATACAATACAGATTGTTTCAAAGCAGCTTTGCAGTGATAACAGCAAAATGCTACATGTGGGCTGTTGTTCAGCTGAAGTCAGTTCAGTGTTGATTCAGTTCCTTTGTAAAGATCATCAATTATTAAATTAGTTCATTTCATCTATAAAGCAGTTCTGCAGAAAACAGTGATGTCATCGTCCAGCTCAGTTCAGTTCTCATACAGCAGCGTCAGTACAGTCAGATCAGTAATATTGTTGAATATTGAGTGTCTCCGACTAAGCAAGCCAGAAAGTGGCAAGGATCCCAAACTGCGTCAGGTGACAGAATGGAGAAAAAACCTTGGGAGAAACCAGGTTCAGTCGGGGGCCAGTTCTCCTCTGGCCAACAAACGAACATGGTGTCATTATGATTCATGCAGGCGTGAGATACTTTATCTGAATTAAATACATACACCCCTCTCGATCTTCCTCAAATGCCAGCAATTGCCCCTCTGTGCCATAGATTGCCAACCCCTGCACTATTTTGTATTTATCAAGAACAAGTGCTCACAATGCAAGTTATTTGAAACTTGAATGGAACTGGCTTAAGCCTGCAATCCTGTGCATATTAATACTCATTATTAACATGCACAGCATTGCAGGCTTGAGCCAATTTCACCCTGGCCAAGAAGATTAAGCTAGTATGAAATGAAATTAATTTCAGACTCTAGGTTCTACACCTTCATATGGGTAGACATTAAACCAGATGAATTGAAGTCATTACAAAAGATTTCAAAAGAATTTATTTTCTTAAAAAGAACAAAAACAAAAAAAAAACTGTCTGCATTGATATGACAGATTTTTCAACTGCCATTTAAGGATCTGATCACACATAAAAAAGATAGAAAAAATATTTAGTGCTGTCAACGTTAACGCGTTAATGCATGCAATTAATTTGTTTCAGTTTAACGCGTTGAAAATATTTAACGTAATTAACGCAGCTTTCATTTTTCTATCATCCTTTAGCTAGCGTTACATTATATGATCACACTTTTATTAATGCAAAAATGCTTTTAAACCATTCAAGCACTACAAGACAAAAGAGATTACACTGTCTGTGAATGTCCTGTCTATGTGACACACACACGACACGCCAGAATCGAGTTCTCTTTCACGCTAGAACGAACATTAACACACACAATTATGCCAAAATATCTTGTCGAAATATTTTGTCGAGTATCCTGTTAGACAGGGAAGGGCACAGGCAAATATGACATTTATTTACGTGAGGATTGTTTTAAGTTCACTTAAATTAATACTTGTTATACTTTTTGAAGCCTAATGAAATGTTAAAAATTGATAGCTTTCAATTACACTGTAATGTTGAATGGCTATAATTAACGTTTAAAATTGGGGGGAAAAATCATTTTCATCGAGACATCAATACCAGTACTAGTGTATCAGTGATACTGGCCTTCATCCTTAAAAAGATGCCATTAAACAAGTATTTAAAATATACTGTCTTTATGTTGTTTCTATATTCATTTGGAGATTAACTGTGAAATGATTACATTATAAAATATATTAAAAACGTAGTGTTTTTAATTGCGATTAATCACAGAATTGCACTAATTATATTATGTTTGATGCATTTATATTTGAAGACTTCAGAAACAACAATATATTACTTGGATTGTAGAATACTTTACATCATGGTGGTACAAACCCGACTCCAAAAAAGTTGGGACACTGTACAAATAGTGAATAAAAACAGAATGCAACGATATGGAAGTTTCAAATTTCAATATTTTATTCAGGAATACAACATAGATGACATATCAAATGTTTAAACTGAGAAAATGTATCATTTTAAGGGAAAAATAAGTTGATTTTAAATTTCATGGCATCAACACATCTCAAAAAAGTTGGGACAAGGCCATGTTTACCACTGTGTGGCATCCCCTCTTCTTTTTATAACAGTCTGCAAACGTCTGGGGACTGAGGAGACAAGTTGCTCAAGTTTAGGAATAGGAATGTTGTCCCATTCTTGTCTAATACAGGCTTCTAGTTGCTCAACTGTCTTAGGTCTTCTTTGTCGCATCTTCCTCTTTATGATGCGCCAAATGTTTTCTATGGGTGAAAGATCTGGACTGCAGGCTGGCCATTTCAGTACCCGGATCCTTCTACGCAGCCATGATGTTGTAATTGATGCAGTATGTGGTCTGGCATTGTCATGTTGGAAAATGCAAGGTCTTCCCTGAAAGAGACGACGTCTGGATGGGAGCATATGTTGTTCTAGAACTTGGATATACCTTTCAGCATTGATGGTGCCTTTCCAGATGTGTAAGCTGCCCATGCCACACGCACTCATGCAACCCCATACCATCAGAGATGCAGGCTTCTGAACTGAGCGCTGATAACAACTTGGGTTGTCCTTGTCCTCTTTAGTCCGGATGACATGGCGTCCCAGTTTTCCAAAAAAAAACTTCAAATTTGGATTCGTCTGACCACAGAACAGTTTTCCACTTTGCCACAGTCCATTTTAAATGAGCCTTGGCCCAGAGAAAACGCCTGCGCTTATGGATCATGTTTAGATATGGCTTCTTTTTTGACCTATAGAGTTTTAGCCGGCAACGGCGAATGGCACGGTGGATTGTGTTCACCGACAATGTTTTCTGGAAGTATTCCTGAGCCCATGTGATTTCCATTACAGTAGCATTCCTGTATGTGATGCAGTGCCGTCTAAGGGCCCGAAGATCACGGGCATCCAGTATGGTTTTCCAGCCTTGACCCTTACGCACAGAGATTGTTCCAGATTCTCTGAATCTTTGGATGATGTTATGCACTGTAGATGATGATAACTTCAAACTCTTTGCAATTTTTCTCTGAGAAACTCCTTTCTGATATTGCTCCACTATTTTTCGCTGCAGCATTGGGGGAATTGGTGATCCTCTGCCCATCTTGACTTCTGAGAGACACTGCCACTCTGAGAGGCTCTTTTTATACCCAATCATGTTGCCAATTGACCTAATAAGTTGCAAATTGGTCCTCCAGCTGTTCCTTATATGTACATTTAACTTTTCCGGCCTCTTATTGCTACCTGTCCCAACTTTTTTGGAATGTGTAGCTCTCATGAAATCCAAAATGAGCCAATATTTGGCATGACATTTCAAAATGTCTCACTTTCAACATTTGATATGTTATCTATATTCTATTGTGAATAAAATATAAGTTTATGAGATTTGTAAATTATTGCATTCCTTTTTTATTCACAATTTGTACAGTGTCCCAACTTTTTTGGAATCGGGTTTGTATTTACTGTGCTGAATTTAATTCATACTGATTTAACCATTGCAAAAATACTACCAAGATGTAAAAAAAATACTTTACAAAGAATAGATAAAATAGAAAATGCATAAAACATGATTATGAGGTTATAGTAGTGATAGTAATGGTTTTCATATATGGTAATGAGAATGTGGGGATGTGTTTCATTGTCATGAGATTATACGCTTCAGTGATCACGTTTTTACATTGTGAATCTGATTAGAAACACCTGAGGTAGTCGAGGACAGTATTATGACACACACTATATGCCTGCAACATGCTTCACTCACTGTTAATATGACTCAATATGATGCCACAAGTTTAGTTTTCAGCTGATGGCCAAAAACAAGAGCTTCACTGACTTCACTAATGAAGGGGTTCATGATGATTAATCAGTTTACTTGAAGACACTTGACATAAACCATCAAGTTCTAGAGTAACACACAACATAAGCTGATTTACCACATTGTATCTCTGGTAGATGATGAACAACATCATTTGGTTTGACACCCATCAAGAAAAATCACTGCAATAAGCAATCAGTGTTGTTTATGAGCTACAACAGAATGAGATTTTTACAGCCATTTTTTAGACAATTTTCATGTCACTTTATCATCTGCTAATAATTTCTCTCCAAGACAGACAATCGACAAACATCTTATCAGATGTTCTTTTCTCCATGTGAGGAGACTGTCCATTCAGCAGTGGCCGATTAAATAAGTCAAATAAGGAGGCTCTTTGTAGGTTTGTGGGAAGGGGCAGAAAGGGAGTGCCATCTGTCTGTGCAGGCCTGGGGAGTGTTCTTTGAGAATCAACCTGGCACCCACCCAGAACCACACAAAACATGCCAAAAGCAATCGGCAGTTCAGCAGAAAAAAAATGTGCAGGCCCTTGGCTACATTAAATGTCTGAATGAGCATAAACGCATTCAGAGCGAGTAAATATTTATATGACATGGAATTAAGCGAATTGTGTTGAGAGGGAATGATTTGTGGCTGGTCTTTCGTGTGTAGCCAGTTGAATGAATGGAGCAAATTAGTTTTATTTAGGTTCATGGCATGGGTAGTGTGAAAGAGAAAACCATCACTTAATAATACTGACAGTAGCAAATCAGGTTTCCTCTGTGTACGAACACATTATAAAACCGTGCACTTGCACTCCTACAACAGGTTTACATGCATCAAAGGTCAAAAAACACTTTCATTCTCTCTTAATATACATTGCACATCACCACATTGTTCAATGACTCTCAAACAACTCGACGGATGAATCAGTCTCTCTAAATCCCTCCTTTCCGAGAGCTACTCTGCTCTGATTGGCCAGACGGCCCAGTCTGTTGTGATTGGTCGACTGCTTACAGTGCACGTCGGAAACAAAATGCCCATTACCATTACTGTAATTCAGCTCTGGAGGAGCAAGCTGGTCCAAATAAACTGGGTCCTGACCCATCTTTCAAGAACAAGCATTTTGCAAATCCCGCATTGAACTCCCAAGATTTGAGAAGCAGTCGTCAGTAAAATGGCATTTGAGGGCGGGTCAAGTCGTTCACGGGCAACACACAACATAGGCTTGCATTATGCAAATGTATTTTCTAGTGACGTAGAACCGTAACGCAGAGGGATTCGAATTAAAAACGACTTGTATAAGTGGTTCAGAGTCGATTCAATAACTTTATTTATCGTGCACTTTCGACTTTACAACTTTGCAGAACGTTTATATTACACATTGCATGAAAGGGAATATTTGAAAAACCATAATAGGGGCACTTATAAAAAAGCATGCAAATCGACAATCGAAAGTAAAGTGAAATAGAACGTTGTACTGACAAATACTTAGTTACTATAGTTCCCTTACACAAGCGTTCTAGTAACTAAAAAAGAACTGTAGAGAGTACTTGATGAGTTACTCTTGACTTAGTATAGCTACTCAGAATTACTGACTCCCAGGGTGGATTGTGGCATGAATAAATTATGCAATTGCTTTGTTTTACTTTTTTTTGCCAATTTTATATGCTGCCTTGTGTCAGTAGTACCACAACAAATACAACAAATAAAAATGTTATTGTTACAATTAATAAAAATAAATCAAATGTAATTGTTACCATTGTTGTGTTTTGCATGCTGAATGTTGAAGTCTGTGTGACTCAAGCATGGTCAATTGCAAGATACTGTCACAAATATAGAGGGATTATATCAACCCAATTAACCCAATTAAAAGTTTCACAGGGTGTTTATGACGTAAGTGTTAGCAATACAATTTTAAGATCATTATTCGACATAATAAAATAGACTAGTTAGAAGTTAGGTCCTCTTTTAAAAGCGACCTATTTATTACTTCCCTTCCTTCGAAACCAAATAACTGTGATTTCTTCTTTCATCGCTGCATCAATAGGAAGAGAACTACAATGATATAAATGAAGTTCAATGTGCCCAACCAAAAGAATACTGATCACCATAATGGTGAGTTCAAATAAAACCATTTTAGTAAAATCACCCATAATTTATGAAGTCAGCCTATGTGATGTTCTCTCAAATTTTTCAGTTGTATTGACAATTCAATGTTCAAGATGACTGGGAAATGAGTGAATGCAACTATAGAAAGATAATTGCAGAAGTGGAGGAAATTAGTAAAAAGTCTATTAAGAATTGCCTAGCCTCAAAAACTGTTTTTTTTTTTTGCTTGACAAAATGAGACTCAAACCAATCAATCAATCTTAACTTCAATCAATTAATCTTAACTTATGTTGTCTGAGTAAACAAGGCATAATACACTAAAAAAAAAAAAATTACATGTTGATCATAACAAATGTTTTTACGTTACTTCAACACACCAAAATAAGTTAATAAGTTATAAGTTATTTTTTAAGTTATATGAGATTCAACTCATTTTTAAGTCAGTTTAGTTGCAATGACTTACACAGCCAAGTTGATTGTACTTAAATATTTAAGGCAGCAATTTTTTTACAGTGTCTGTGAATATTACAGATTAATAGATTTTTACAATTAAGTTAAGACATTAAGTAAAGTTAACTAAAAAAGTGTTAGTTAACAACTGTTGGATTTTACAGTGTAGGTTAATGTTGATTTCTACATCATCTAATACATTTTAACATTTCAATTTGTATATTTTAACATTAATTAATGTCTTATGAACAAACATGAATTAACAAATTAACAACAGTATAGTTAAATATACAATATATTCTTAATATAAACAAAAAATGTACTAGTATACACTACATTCAAAAGTTTGGGGTGGGTAAGATTTTTTTATATTTTGGAAGAAGTCCCTTATGTTCACTAAATGTTCGCAATTATTTCATAAAAAATACAGTGAAAACAGAAATATTGTGAAATATTTTTACAATTCAAAATAACTGTTTTCTATTTAAATATATTTTAAAATGTAATTTATTCCTGTGATGTAAAGCTGAATTTTCAGCATCATTACTACTCTTCAATGTCACATGTTTACCTTCAGAAATCATTCTAATGTGCTTCATATTTCTGTGGAAACGGTGATACTTGTTTTTCAGGATTCTTTGATTGATTTAAAATAGAAATCTTTTGTCAATTTAAAAATGTATTCACTGTCAATTTTGATCAATTTAATGCATCCTTGCAGAACACAAAAAAAAAAAAAAAAAAAAAAACATACTGACCACAAATTTTAATGTAAGTAGAAATGAACATTCCCTAGATAATAAATATTAATGCTGTAAAAAATTGTTGTTCATTGTTAGTTCATGATATATAACTGAACCTTATTTTAAAGTATTACCAAATTTAATTTATGGTGCATATTTCTCTCCGACACACATTGCTGAGAAACATGTCAAACGCCATTCACAATGATTGACAGAGAGCAATGTGTTCTTTCACAATGAAACATCACAACATGACAGATCTAGTTTTACAAATGCTAAAGAAAATGACTGATCAATGGCTGCGAGCAAGTGAGATTGAGAATGAAATAAATAAATCACATGAAGTACAGCTGGTAAGATGGCTGTGAGATTTCATCACGTAACCCAGTGAATTCATCTAATGAATCATTCGACTCATTCTGGCAAAAACGCTCACAGCCTCATAAATATTACCCCATTGTGCAATCTACTTTTTTAGCTTGTGAGATGAAGTGCTTTTTCCATGTAACAAAGCCAAAGAGGCTCCATCATGTCGAGCCAGTGGGATCTATGATGAATAGCAGAACCATGCTTGAACATATATTACATGATATATTAATCTGTATGAACCAGTGATAAAAAAAAATACCATTCACTATGCATTTTACTTCTGTGACGTGACATATTCCTTAGTGAAATAGTGGGAATTAATAGTGAGGTTTTTTTTACTATCCATATGGATTTGATTGGCTATGATATTATTGGTTTATGTTATTTTTCTCTGCCCACACGACCTTGGTAACACCAACAGAAAATTATTAATTACCAAAAACAAAGAAAGTTACATTTTTAAGTTTTTTGCTTTGTTTTGTACAGCGCCTTGCACATGAGATGTGGACAAAAATATTGTGGCCATGAATTAAGAATTTGTTCCCTTGTTTTAGTTAATCGTGGCCACATTGTACTAAATTGTTCCCTCATTTTTATTTAACTAAAACAAGGGAACAAATTATTACAACGTGGCCAGGATTTAATTAAAGCGAGGGAACTAATCTTTAATTTATGGACACAATCTTCTAAAACGAGGGAATTCAGGCTCTGTTTTGAACTGTGATGCTTACATTTTTCGTTTACATTTCGTTTACAGACACTCTTATCCAAATCAATTTAAAACAAGAATAATACATCAATACGTTCTGTCATGACAACCCTCGGAGTGTTTGGCATGGTAATGGATATGACAGCCAGGTTTCCATTCAGGGATTTTTTTTGCGAAAAAAAAGGTTTAGTGCATCAAAATGTTTACCGATATAGCTGATGGAAATGCAAATTATTGATAATTGAAAGATCTTTTTCCATTTAACTTTAGCGTATAAATTCTATGTTGATACTTCAAATGTCGCGAAAAACTAGTTTGGAAACACTTTAACACTTTAATGTGGTGTCACATGACAGAATTAGCCAATAGCGTCCACGTTCGTGGCGTTCATATTATTAAATTGTATATTAAATTATTTTATTACTATTGGTAAGAATAAGACGTGTTACATCTCAAACATCATTCATCCTTATTTTTATAATTTTGTCTGTTTTTTTTACTATCTAATAGAAGTTAATCAGAAAAATAATAGCTAACTGCACCTGTTTCTGAATGTTGCTTGATCAAGTATTGATCTAAATCAGGGGTCGGGAACCTTTTTTGACCAAAGAGCCATTTTTTTTCATTTTTGGTTAATGCATTTTTCCAAAAGAGCCACATTAAAAAAATTATATAATAATAATAATAATAATATTAAAAAACATGTTTTTTTTCAATAAGATTTCAACAGTAGTAATTATTATGTCCACAGACAACTAAAAACAAACAAATATGCAGCAAACAATAATAAGTTGCAATATGGAATTAATTGTGCAGGGCTTTCACTGTGAGGTTGAGTTACCAACTGATGAGCATAAATCCTCTTCTTGTGTGTGTGTGTGTGTGTGTGTGTGTGTGTGTGTGTGTGTGTGTGTGTGTGTGTGTGTGAGAGAGAGAGTGAACGCACACAGTGCTTACATCTACTGTGTTTATGTGAATACTCGACTTGGCATTTTGATATATTTCTGTGTTTATTTAGCCGTTTAGGCACGTAGCCGAAGACAAAGGCTCCTATGCTTGTCCGTGTTGCGCTCAGAGCGCGCGCACAGCATCCTGTCAGAATTCAGTTCTCTTTCGCGACTTATCGCACTTTTAATATTTCTTTTCGATATAAAGCACATCCTACTCTTTTCTTTCTCATTCATTCATGTTTCATTATTAATAACTTTAAACAGTATCGTCAACTGAACTCTGCACGGATTTTCATAAATATGACACATTTATAGGACATAAAAGGTCTCTGCGGCAAAAGCGGAAGTACCAGCGGGTGAAATGTTTCGAAATGTCTCTTTGAACAGCAAAACACCCGTTTCAATAAAAGGATATATTAAAGTTTATATAGCCTACTTTTACATTTTCGCTGCTGTTCTAAAAATGGTTTTCGGTTACCTTAAACAAGTTACGCAGCTGCTTGAATCTGAGCGCAGGAGCTGTAGGTTACCACAGAAACGTAAGTGGTTTGCAGTTGTGACTCGTGACACTCGCAAACTGAACACGTGCGGCCGGTACATATTATTGAATATTATTATCATAACTTGTCATTAACTTCAGTAGGCTGTACAACAAGAGAATTGTAATTCTTTTTCTGCAGAGAGCGGATCTCTGTTGATGTGTCAAATTTTTTTGTCAATCATTTGTTGGTGATGATTTTTGTCAAAGAGCCAGATATGGCTCGCGAGCTATAGGTTCCCGACCACTGATCTAAATACTCTTTATAACGAAGTACAAAAAAACATGACACTTGCTAATAAAAATAATTTTATGTATACAATTTAATAATATATAATAAAGTTTTGTTTCAAAATGAATGAGGAAAATATAGCACCCTGAAAATTTCTGCAGCTCGTCAGAAATAAAAATGTGGCGTCTGTCAAATGAAGGAAGGCTGTTGGAGTTTCCAATACTGACAAAAAGAAAGGTAAAATAATCAACATGTTACGTCTATATCTGAATAAATAAAATGAATGCCATAAAATCACAATTTCATTTTCAAGATCTGGCTACTTGACAAATGAAAAATCACAAACATGACACTTGCTAATAAAATAATTTTAGAAATACAATTTATTCATATGTAATCTAATTTTATCTAAAAAGAAATTAGAAAAAATAAGGTGGGTTGTATCCAAAAAGCTCTAAACGAATTTTAGAATTGTTAAGACGGCAGCTCTATAGACCATTTAAAAAAGTTAAAGCCCTACACAAATAAAAAGTTTAGGTTACAGCTGCATCTGTCTCTGAAAGAAAAATTATGTTTTTGATCGATTTGATGTTATTGAACTCTGAAACCAGAATGAATATCTTTTTTTGTTTTGAATGATCTGACATGCGTTCTTGGCCACGTCAAACAGTGACTGGCTTGACTGCATGTTCAAGGCTTACTGTTGCTATATGACTGAACATTTTACTGTACCAATCCTTTTTATGGATCCTAAAATTTTGCATACAGGACAAATGAGCCCTGTGTACAAACCCATGGGCTTCATCACATAAAAGCAGTTACATGTAGTCCTGTCAGACAAGCTGTCCCACTCCGCCGGGATCTTCTAATTAATATTTCCTAATTTAGTAATAGGCCTATTATTAGTGAAAATAGTAAGCAGTAAACTGCCAAATTCCAACTGTCTTATTACTCTGCATTTTACAAATATTTGGGATGCGAAAGATACAATATAATTTGCATATACACAAAATTATGTATGGAAACGACTCGAAGGCAGATTTTTTTTAGCGATACAACAAAACTTGTGAGACAATGCGTTTTTTTAGGGATTATGTCATTACCAAGCGGCAACCTTCCGTTCTCTCTCTTGAATCCAACACGGAAGTGATTTAAACTGCAATTCATCGACTGGCCGCTAGAGACAGGCTCCAAAAGGTAGTCAATCCTATAGACTCCCCATGTTAAAATGCCCAACTTTAAAGCAGAAAAAAAATGTTTACAGTCTGGTACAAAAAGATGTTTTGGTCTACACAACTAATTTTGCCCTTCATGACAACTGTGGGGGGGTGAATTTTTTTTATAACTCATCCGTTTAAATTATATTAAGCATTAAAGTTCTGCATAATTAAAGGGTTAGTTCACCCAAAAATGAAAATTAGCCCATGATTTACTCACCCTCAAGTCATCCTAGGTGTATATGACTTTCTTCTTTCAGACGAACACAATCGGAGTTATATTAAAAAATGTCCTGGCTCTTCCCAGCTTTATAATGGCATTGACTTGTTGGTTCATTTTTGAAGTCCATAAAAGTGCATCTATCCATCATAAAACTGCTCCACACGGCTCCAGGGGGTTAATAAAGGCCTTCTGAAGCGAAGTGGTGCGTTTGTGTAAGAAAAATATCCATATTTAAAACTTTATAGACTAAAATAACTAGCTTTCAGCGTTCAGCGGTATGCAAGTCGACTTGCGCTAAAAGAGTAACCCTTGACCCTTGAACCCTTGATGCATGCGTATTGACAAACGCAGAAGCGCAGAGGATAGAGCAAAACAAAACACCGGTCATGAGTCTAAAACGAGAATTTTTAAAAAGAAATGCCGGAGGATTTTGATATAAGAGAAGAGGGGCTTGAGTTTGTTGCCCAGCCCTACCAGCAGGAGGCGTCAAAGCTTGCGATGCTCCTATACATCGCGTCAGGGGTTACTCTTTTAGCGCAAGTCGACCTGCGTACCGCTGACCGCTGGAAGCTAGTTATTTTAGTCTATAAAGTTTTAAATATGGATATTTTTCTTACACAAACGCGCCACTTCGCTTTAGAAGGCCTTTATTAACCCCCTGGAGCCGTGTGGAGCAGTTATATGATGGATAGATGCACTATTATGGACTTCAAAAATGACCCAACAAGTCAATGCCATTATAAAGCTTGGAAGAGCCAGGACATTTTTTTAATATAACTCCGATTTTATTCGTCTGAAAGAAGAATGTCATATACACCTAGGATGACTTGAGGGTGAGTAAATCATGGGGTAATTTTAATTTTTGGGTGAACTAACCCTTTAAGCCATTATTGCCCATTTTTGGTTATCCGGGAGTGACGCGCAGTGACACGCTGCCAAGAAAGCGTCGGCTGGCTCCACCTACTTTGGGTTTCAAAAATGCTTATCAGAAACCTACAGGTGATGTCACTGACACTACGTCCATTGTTTTATACAGTCTATGGTCGTTACACAGACCATTTTATCGGTAAAAGGCCAATTGGATGGAGACAGCAAAATTCACAATCTTTTTTTTACGCATATTCACTTTGTCGATAACAAAACAGTGCAAAAAGTGGATGGAAACTTGGCTAATGTTGATATGTCTGTTTTTGGCAGAATAGATCTGCTACGCTGCTGCTGCAGAGCAAGTAAAGGACTTGATACTGCCAATACAAACACAACACGCTGCTGTGAGCAAGTAAGACATGCTGCTGCTGTACAATATAGCATACAGGAATTACCCGTAGCAGATCTATACAGGTGGAGCTGGGGAAGGTGAAGGGTTTCTGAAAGCACGCTGCAAACTGCTACACAGGCGCTAACCAAGTAATTGAAAGTTGAGCAGCTGTACATTTACCTTCTCGTGGATCTCCTGGGTGGACTGGGCATCACAGAAGGCCACGGTGGCCACGTCCTTCAGGATAGGCATCTCCACCGTACAGTCCCGCCCATCCAGCAGTGCCACCAGAGGACGAGGGTGCATGGGCCCATTCATTATGGGAGGCCTGATGCCTGTAGATAGAAATAAATCACATATGTTACATGTCTTGAGCTTGTGTTCAGGTGTGTTTCATTTTGTCTGCATAGGCAAAGGGAATTCACTGTTCTGGTATCAAGCTTCCAAATGATTTGGCTCAAGGATAATTGAATGCCAAGTTTCAGATTCTAAAAATAAAGTGTCTCAAGAACACAGAAAAAGACAATATTGTGTATTAGCAGTCGGTTGATTCCTGCCTTTATTGTTCAATATTAACAATGTTTTTTATGTTTTGCAGCTGCTGTTACAGTAATACAGAGAGCTGTTGTAGATTTTATATCCACTCGTAAAAGACACATCAAAAGGACTAACGCTGCTATTTTACTGAGAGCAAGACCTTTCTTACATATAAATGTTCATTGTGTATTAAAAACATTGATGATGTCCGTGTCATTCAGTGAAATATATTCATTTTTCCATTCCACTGCACAAATGAACAGTTACACTGATGAAGAACTCGTCAATTACTGGTCAGTGACATTTTTCCAAATAAAATTTGATAACAGAATTATGATAACAGAATTTACTGTGATACATACTCGACCAGACACTTGATATCAAACCCTTCATAAGAGGACTGACTGATGACACCATGAAATCAGCTTTAAGGAAAAACAATGAATGATCTTGGTGTAACTGCAGCTGATGTAACGCAGATGATGATGTGTAAGACACACAGACATGAGTGTCTGATTTTCTGTCTTATCCCAGTACCTCAAACTCTGCTGTTTTAAGCTCTTCACATTTACTAATCTAAAACTACCAACATTTTCAGTCCTAAATTATCATTTTACTGTGATAAGTCAATATATGCTGGCCATGATAATAGATTTTGAGCCAAATTCCCATTACAGACCCACATATGTTGCTTCTACCATATAAAAACCACTCCAAAAGTGCTTATCAGTGGTCAGTCATTGAGTCATTTTTCCTGCTCTCTCATTCACTTATATATGGGTATGTATTTGAACATTTTGGAGTAAACTTTAAATATATTGAATTGTATATTATCAATGACAATTAAAGCAATCGTTTTATACAAAATCTTTTTTCTTCAAATACAGTAGTTTCAATGCTTTATGGGATTATAGTTCATTCACTCATACAAAAAAAGGTTTAAGTACACAGTCTTGTCTTTGTATCTGATTTTCACATATTTTTGCTTTCAGTAAATATTTGTAATGTTGATTCATCTCAGAGCAGGTTGGTTGGTTCAAATCACTATGGAGAAAATAAATGGGAAAAACACTTCCAGAACCAAGGCTGCTGAAAAGGTGAGCTGTCACTGTTGCGCTGTATTGACGTTGGCGATAAGTCAGCTTGGCTGAGTAGCAGAATTTAGCATTCGTGAAAAAATATCTACCATCAGACAGATAATCAATTTATATATGCATACTGCCTTTCAAAAGTTTGGGGTCAGTAATATTTTTTTAATGTTTTTGAAAGAAGTCTGTATTTGTCATCAAAAATAGAGTAATATTGTAAAATATTATTACAATTAAAAATAACCGTTTTCTATTACAATTGATTGTAAAATGTAATTCATTCCTAGGATCAAAGCTGAATTTTCAGCATCATTACTCCAGTCTTCAATGTCACATGATCCTTCAGAAATCATTCTAATGTGCTGATTTGATGCTCAAGAAACATTTATTATTATTATCAGTTGAAAACAGTTATGCTACTTCATATTTTTGTGGAAACCGTGGTAATTTTTCCCGATTCTTTGGTGAATAGAAAGTTCAAAAGAACAGCATTATTTGAAATCAAAATTATTTTTAACATTGTTAATGTCCTTTCTGTCACTTTCGATCGATTTAATGTGTCCTTGCTGAATAAAAGTCTTAATTTCCTTTAAAAATCCCCAATGACCCCAATCTTTTGAACAGTAGTATATTTAAGAAGCTTAAAGCTGCAGTCCGTAAGTTTTGGCTCTTTGTCGCCATCTCTGTTTGAAACCTGCAACTGCAGTTATTTGTGGAATTATCATCTTTACGTGGGTTGTGCATCGGCGGCTCCTCAGCGTGGATGAATCTAATGTTTTGAGGAGTATGTGCGGCTGTCATTCACTCACCGCACCAGTGTGGATACTGTACTTCAAAGATTCAACGTCTTGGAAGTACGACCAAAATAATAAGTTTCACCGGAAAATGCCATCTGAACAAGTAAGTAACATGTCTGCCACTTTTGTTCTGACCAACTGAGAAAAAAAGCATTACAATAAATCACACTACCAACGGTGATTAAATCTAACGATCGCTTAACTCATATCACATCAAACTGTGCAAATCATTATTATTGTTATACTTTGTTCTCAAACTGTTAATGTTAACAACATCAGCATTGCGTGACTATGTGTATTTAATGTGTATTAGTGTTACCTGTAGAAGTGTAGATTTCAATTTCAATTAAGATTAGGTGACTGTCACTGATGACTGTCGTTTGGACCTTTCTGGATTACAATCCGCAATCAAAATGATACGTTTAATTATTCCAGCTGCTGTGAGAAAAGGCTATAAATGATCCTCACATGCGATATAGCCTACCCGGGACTCCTTCTTGATGTATACAGACGTGACGTAATGACGCAAAGACGAACGGCGGAAGCTCGAATTTCCTGTTGAAAGCTACCAGTAACACTCCAATTATAACACATTATTATAAGCTTACCGTTGTGAATCAGGCTAAGGTAAGGAGTTTTGAAAACTGGCTGGTTATGTACTTGCTCAAAAATGTATTTTTAATCATTTTTAACCAAAAAAAAGTTACGGACTGCAGCTTTAAATTTGTATCTTTCAAATGCAGGATATTTAGTTATTTGATTTAGTTATTTATGATATAGTGACAAAATTATAATATGTGCACCTGTGACCTCTCCCAATTTTATCATGTACAGCCTGGCAAGTGCAGACATGGTGTAATCATGCCCAAAAGACACCGACACAGACACACCCACTTCTATCAACCCCACCCACTCCTGCTCTCAGGATAGTCTTTCACACTCTTACACACACACAAAACACAAGTTTATGCACAAACAAGACCTCATTTACCTCTGTGAAAAGATCCCTCGCGTTCACGCATCCGTTCCCACAGAGAACCAGCTGTTTTCTCCATTCGTAATGAAGTTGAACTTTTACAACCATAAATTATGTGTTAGTGACATCTAAACTATCCCAGCAGGATCCGCTTATCTTGTAACACAGCCACTGTTATCTCCTTTTTCTGATTAGCACAAACTGCCAACAACATGCAATAGATGCTTCCAAGCGCACATAAAAAGCCCACAGCTCTGGGATAAAATGCTACAATCAAGAAAAGCATGACATATTTTGCTCATAAGAACGATCTTTGACTCTCCGTCTTTGCATGTAAAATCCCAGCTAGGTAAATCAAGAATCCTGCGTTGGAAAAAAAAAACACATGGTAGTTTCTCACACCACACTGTTCTGTCAAAATCCCTCGGCACTCTGTTCATATTGCCCTGCCCCGAGGGTGAGCTGGATCTGTTTGAATTAGCTAGTTCATAGCAACAAGAACCAACAGGGTCAGTCGCACATGGCGTCTAAAGACCTCAACTGCCCACGGGCGATAATTCAAGCTGACATCCCCCCCTTTGTTGTCTTCTGGTGAAAATGAAAGCCAATTTCAAATCCCAACCTCTCGTTCACCGTGTGAAAAGAACAAAACCTGTTTTTCAATGACACTGTTTTGCTCGTCACAGAGTGAGCTGGGGTGAATCTTGTTTTTGTAATTCGTGGAAAGCCAATGCATTGTTCTCATCCAAGATTTCCTGGAAATGTGCACTTGGGAATTTTCAAAAAGGTAGAAAAAGGGGGTCACTTGAAAATTGTAATCATTTTTACTTTCATTAGCCAACGTTCTTAATCAATCAACCTAAAAATATGACCAAAAAAGTATTTTGTACCGTCAGATCAGGAATATCAGCCAATCAAATAAGACAGAATTGTTTATTTTAAGATTAAATAGTTGTACATTAGCTGGATGCAAAAGAATGGCATAACTATTTCCATGAAATCCTGAAAAACCCTATTCTTCCTACAGCTAAGTATTGCTGTTTTTGGACTCTTCTAGAATGAGAATTTCCTTCGAAGAGAGCAAAATTAGGAAGTAAGTCAAGGCCGGAACTGGAAGCCACATTTCCACTGCACAATGTGCGGGAGGGCCATAGGAGAGAGAGTCATGTCCTTGCCAACCCCTCAAATTTTCCAGAGGGGATAGTGTGTGTTTTTTTATCTTTCGAGCTCAGGAAGATTAATGCAGTTAATAAAGCGAGCCATCAGAGATCCGTAGCCCTAGCTCTTGGATGAATATGGTCTTCGCACAGGAAACAGAAAGCAAGCAATTGTACGTGGATGAATGGCTGAGATTAAAGATAATAGGAAAGAGGGAAAAGCAGAGCAGAGAGGAGGGGAGGAGGAAAGGAAGAGGGGGAGGGGAAGCCAGAATACTGTACGACAGCCGAACGAACGCTCAAATATTGGCACAGATATCCATACAACACTTTCACGTGTGGCCCCATGCAGAAGGAAAGGTAAACGTTTACCTAAAGGCAAGCCTTTGTTCAGCAAATGTGAGCTTCCCATCTCTTAGGATCCGCCGGAAAAACGAACGTGTCTCCTCAGCAAGGCATTCACCACAATCCTCAGCATATGGCGGCTACTTCAATTTTCTTATTCCTTCTTTTCTGTGAGTAGATAGCTTAAACACACACACGCACACGCTCCCACCCCTCCTTGTCTTTCTCTTTCTCTCCAACTCCCTCTCTCCCCCCCGCTCCCTCACTTTCTATTTCGACTCTCTCACTCGGACAAACACACATGCACACACATAGAATGCAAGTGTCACTGCATTTATGGGAGTGGGAGAGCGAAAGCGAGAGAGAGAGGAACGAGTGTGAGGTGGCTACAAGAAAGACTGAAGAGGAATGGGGTGGAGCCTGTGCTCTCACAAAATTGATCTTTTGTTTCCTGAGAGGGAGCAAAAAGAAAAAAAAGATAAATGGAAAATTGCAAAAGAAACACAAGGGATTGAAATTCAGCTGTGTATTTCCTATTATTAAAAATGTTGTTCTTTATGATTGTCTTTTAGAATGTAAAAAAAAAAAAAGAATAAATACTAAAATTAAATTGTAACAAAAATAGGGAGGTTTTTTTTGTCACTTCCAATTGTAGATGAATACTCATACTGAGTGAGAGTTAATTAAACGCCTCTGACAGTGATGGTTCTGGGTTATTTAGCTCTCAGAAAACTAATTACTGAATCCTAAAGTCCTGATGGGCAGCTCAGAGACGTCTCCAAAAATAAGTACGAACAGGGTTAGGGGCCGTTCACACAGCCGCTCTGGCATTCATAACGGTGCGGAGCAAAGCGAGTGTTTTCAATGAATTCCTATGGAAGTTAAGCTTTCATAGGCATGAACTGAAAACGAGCCAGTGGACACGCACCGTGAACGACAGTGTGGCCGTGAATGAATGACAGTGCGGCCGTAAATGCGTGCGCTCTGTGCGGCCGTGCACATTTTACTTTCGGTTTAGAATTAGCGCCAATTCGGGGGCGGGTTGCTTGAATTGTGGGTTCATTAGCCTATTATTCTTAATGAAAAAACACAACAACAAAACAGTACAATGACAAACTCACTTAAATAGGTGCTTTTACATTTCGCGTTGAAATCAAATCTTCCGCAATCATCTTATCATCAGCTCCTCACTCTCGTGATGAATGAAATCTGACTCCTGCTGCATTTGTGCTGCAACTCTTGTTCGGCTCACACTGTATTAAGCTGACACGTTCAGTTTTTAATTGTAGTGTCTGTTCTCTAACTGAACGAAATGATTTTATTACTATAAAAATCAAAGCGACGGTGGGGACGGTGCCGCGGTGGGCAAGTGATGCAACCGGTGTTTTGCCTGAACACCGGTAACACCGACTATCGCAGCAAACCTAATACTCACAACTCGAACAAATACAGAAATGTGCTGCAAATACTCACAACTCAATCAAATACAGAAACACCAACAAATACTCACAACTCAATCAAATACAGAAACACCAACAAATACTCACAACTCAACCAAATACAGAAACACCAACAAATACTCACAACTCAACCAAATACAGAAATGCGCTGCAAATACTCACAACTCAATCAAATACAGAAACACCAACAAATACTCACAACTCAAACAAATACAGAAACACCAACAAATACTCACAACTCAACCAAATACAGAAACACCAACAAATACTCACAACTCAACCAAATACAGAAACACCAACAAATACTCACAACTCAACCAAATACAGAAATGCGCTGCAAATACTCACAACTCAATCAAATACAGAAACACCAACAAATACTCACAACTCAAACAAATACAGAAACACCAACAAATACTCACAACTCAACCAAATACAGAAACACCAACAAATACTCACAACTCAACCAAATACAGAAATGCACTGCAAATACTCACAACTCAATCAAATACAGAAACACCAACAAATACTCACAACTCAAACAAATACAGAAACACCAACAAATACTCACAACTCAAACAAATACAGAAACACCAACAAATACTCACAACTCAACCAAATACAGAAATGCGCTGCAAATACTCACAACTCAAACAAATACAAACACTAACAAATACTCACAACTCAACCAAATACAGAAATGCACTGCAAATACTCACAACTCAAACAAATACAGAAACACCAACAAATACTCACAACTCAAACAAATACAGAAACACCAACAAATACTCACAACTCAAACAAATACAGAAACACCAACAAATACTCACAACTCAAACAAATACAGAAACACCAACAAATACTCACAACTCAATCAAATACAGAAACACCAACAAATACTCACAACTCAACCAAATACAGAAATGCGCTGCAAATACTCACAACTCAATCAAATACAGAAACACCAACAAATACTCACAACTCAATCAAATACAGAAACACCAACAAATATTCACAACTCAACCAAATATAGAAATGCGCTGCAAATACTAACAACTCAAACAAATACAGAAACACCAACAAATACTCACAACTCAATCAAATACAGAAATGTGCTGCAAATACTCACAACTCAACCAAATACAGAAACTCGCAGAAAACTCACAACTCAACCAAATACAGAAACTCGCAGAAAACTCACAACTCAACCAAATACATTAACACACTGCAAACACTCACAACGCAACCAAATACAGAAACATTTGCTTAATTTTCTGGTGTTTTTTCTATTTGCATGTGTTTTCATTAGTTGCAGGCATTGAGCTCTCTCGACCACCATACTTTTCACCACTTTTACCATGTTTTTAAAAGTGATTCTAACCTTTTACTTAAGTCATTTGCTTTCAATGGTAGAACAGAAACTGTTAAGCATCTCCAGCTGCAACATAATTAATTTAGGTAAACTGAGTCACAATCCTCATCAAAGCAATGATCAGTTGACACAGGCCACATGCAAATTTGTCAAAGGATGTTATGTTACAGCTTCAATACAGCTTAAGCTCTATTAACACCATATGCAGTACAGTATGTTTACAGTATGTGAACTTACTATGGAAGTCTAGATATTCTGGAGGCTTAAAAGGAGAAATGTGATGCTTGAATTTTTGTTAAAGCACTTACACTACTGTTCAAAAGTTTGGGTCATTTCGGGGTTGAAAGCAGCAGAACTGTTTTCAACATTGATAATAATATGAAATGTTTCTTGAGCAGCAAATCAGCATATTAGAATGATTTCTGAAGGATCATGTGACACTGAAGACTGGAGTAATGATGCTGAAAATTCAGCTTTGATCACAGGAATAAATTACATTTTAAAAATATATTAAAAATGAAAACAGTTATTTTAAACTGTAATAATATTTCACAATATTGCTGTTTTTCCTGTATTTTTTTATCAAATAAATGCAGTCTTGGTAATCATAAGACACTTTTTTTGTAAACATTAAAAAACATACACAAATGTTAATGTTAATTAAGATGAAGGCTACTTCCTTACTGGTATACTTCTGCTATCATGCAAAGGTTAGTGTTTAGTGGCTCTTGACATGAGATAAAATATTTGATATAACAGACAAGGTCAGTAAGCAATTTTACCACATTAGTCATTTAAAAAAAAAAAAAAAAACAGTAAGTCTTTTGTAGTGTGGTGGGTGCAATGACTGCGCATCACTGTAAGATAATCTCAAAATGTATTTGTTGAAATTCGATGCCAAAACATTTTACATAGCACATAACTATGTAGTTATAACTCTGTTAAGAGTCTGTTAATTATTCATACTTTAGAAATTATGTAGTTATAACTATTAGGGATGTACCGATATGAAAATTTTGGCCGATACCGATAATTCTTTGTATTTGAAAGCCGATAACCGATATATTGGCCGATAAATGTAAATCCAAATTTTTATATAATTTTTGAGAGCCTGATTATTAAAACCAAATTCTCACCATTAAAAGCCATGTCCCAAGCACACAATTATAATGTTCCGTAATTGTATGTAGCCTATATGACTTCTGCATGTTGCTCTTAACTGTATTTTCTACTTCTAACTGTACTTTTTCGAAATGATTTCAATCATATTTCAAGCAATTCAAAACCATCATGGCGAACAGTGCGCATCTGAAGTGTCTCAGCTGAAGGTAATAATCCATTATTTATTCACTTATCAGCTTTAATATACCGGCCAAATTTTCTTATCGGGCCGATAACGATAACATTAAAAATGAACATATATCAGCCGATACCAGTATGGTGGCCGATATATCGTGCATCCCTATTAACTATGTATAGTATCACTTTAGATACCATTATTCATAACTAATGAATGATAATCCAGGCATCAGCGCAAAAAAAGCTTTACATTATGAAACACTTTAGTCTACCACAAAACAGTAATACATTATAAATATGACTAAATGAGCTTCACTGGAGGCTGTTGTAAATACATGCTGATGTACTCAACTCAACAGTGGAATTCTGAATTAATGCAACAAGTTGCGCTGCTGCTCGGCAACCGTAAACAACCATTACATCATTATTACTCTGAAAATTTGTGGTAAAACTCTTCAAAACTACACCGCTCCTATTAAAATCAACAAAGCTGCCTACACTGGAAGCAGTCGCTTGCTTTTGCAGAGCAGATTATAGTTTTGTGCTCAGTGTGGGAATTTAATAATTACACCACGCATAAACCAGTATAAACGGTACAGCTGAAACTCTCAAAGTATATACTACCACATGATCCAGCCCTATAGTGGCTATACTTTCAAACAATTTTTATTTGAACGTTATCCCAAATCAATATCTTGCCCCAAAGACTTCCACTGCAAATGCATTACTGCACAAAATATTTGATTATTATTACACGCTGTATAATAAGTCAAAATTATTTCCTGTGATAATCACAGAATTATCCTTAACTATTTGTACTGATCGCTGAACACTCCTTTAATGCAGGTTCAGTTTCTTAACTGATTCACATTAAGGTTTTCCTTAACATAGACAGTTTAAAACATACTATTCTCATATATTTAATGAACCGCTGAGTTTTCGCAAACATTTATCAGTTAACTCACACTCACTCCACCTATGTACTGTAAGTTGTCTGGCATGTACTGCACTGTATTTCTGCTATCTGCTAGGCCTCTGCTACAGTATGTGAATAACAAGACAGTCTGGGAAAACAGACATACTGTATCTTGCGTGTGTGTGCTCCAGTGGAGAAGTCAGATTGGCACTCAAGCAGAAGAGCCCCATTCTCTGTGAATTCATTAGCGCTGGTCAGGACCTCAGGGGACCATTGGTTTTGCCAAGTGAAGCACAAAGTATGTGTCACGTATGCGATCCGAGCACTTCGGCCACATTGAATAAGCTGGCTAATCATGCCTGTGCCATAAAACGGCCGCTCGTGCATTGATCCTTTAGGAAAATTTACGGAAAATCCATGATTTGTGCAAGAAAAGTCAGGTTTAACTCGCTTTCATCTACCCATTAAACTTAAGTAACTAGTTTTATTACTTAATATAACATTCCAGAAACCAGACGACAGAAAATGCTATAAATCCACACCCTAAATCTGTAATAAAAATTATCGTCACACCTCACAAAATATAGCATTGTTTATTATAAATGATATATCCATGCACATCATTTTTTTTATTCATGTGCCCACATAACCTTTAATATAACAAAATTCTAAATAACTTAACCTCCCTCCTGCAGAGACATCTCTTCTCTGATGACGAGGGTGGGGCAACCTGTCACTCACATGAGATCCACCAATAGCAAACCACAACCATCCAATCAATTCCCCATGGACAAAATCAAGTCCCGCCCTACATTCGTTCTTGTTCGACAAGCCGTTTCACTCGGACATCACAATAGGGAAGAAAAGACTAACGCAACTTCAGTTTCATGTCGACTTTAATGTGATTTAGGAAAGTCAAAATATTCTTAAAGGGGTGGTTGATTATGATTTCACCTTTTTAACTATAGCTAGTGTGTAATGTTGCTGTTTGAGCATAAACAACATCTGCAAAGTTACGACGCTCAAAGTTCAACGCAAAGGGAGATATTTTCTTTTACAGAAATCGCTTTTTAAGGACTACAACAAACGGCTGGTAGGGACTACAACGACCTTATTCACGGGTTAGTGACATCACTAACCCCAAAATTTACATAAACCCTGCCCCCGGGAACACGCAACAAAGGCCATGTCGAGAAGAGGAAGAGTTGTTGTAGTAGAGCACATTTAGGAGTCTGCTCAAGCTGTCGCAGCCGTCTTTTCACATTTATTGCAATACAGTACGTAACGCAAATGCAATAGCATGTCATAAAAGCAACATGACAACATAAGTTATAACCGTAATTAAACTAAACTATACCTGTTCTGTCTCCATGCAGAAGATATTCTCTGGCTCTGTAAGCATCTTACATCAGTTCCCACACGAGCGATTATAGATTATCATGACAGAATATGCTAATCAATGACTTGAAGATTGTTAACTCCACATCCGCTACATAAATTCATCAACTAACCATTCAGAAACGTCCTGTTGCATTCTACATGTTGTCACCATCATTGTCTGACTCCAGTTTGAACATAAAAGGCTGAACAATTTATGACATTTTCAGTGTGTGACTGCGTGAGGTGATCGGAGCTGCTAACATGAGCTCTTGAAGCTCCACCCTCTTCTTGGGAGGGGGCCGGGAGCAGCAGCTCATTTGCATTTAAAGGGACACACAAAAACAGCGCATTTTTGGTCACCCTCAAAAAGTGACAATTTTAACATGCTAAAACTTCACATACACACTCTGGGGACATCAAAGACTTATTTTACATCTTGTAAAAAGGGGCATTATAGGACCCCTTTAAAATAGCTGGTAAATTTGCCACTGCAAAATCCTAGTAGGTATATATTTTCTCTAAAACCAGCTGGGCATATTTTCTTCTTGTAAAACAGCGCAAGGACATAACAAGGTGAAAACCATCTCAACACCAAACCGCACATCCACCACAGTCAAATCAATTCTGAGCAGCGGTAAGAGGACAGCTGGGAAAAGAACCTGTCAGAGGACACAATATATGATGAATGAGGAAACCTCACCGGTGAAAACCTCAAAAACCTATTGAAAAAGACAATAAAAGATGGGAAAATAGAGGTGGGGAGAGGCAAAGAGCATAAGAAAGATGCCCCTGAGAAAGATTACGCTGCCTCAGACACACACTGCTGCTGCCGCCTCCCTGCCAGCACACACACACACTGCAGCGTGGCGAATGGGTAAACTCCCTCACATCGCCTATCTTGAAGGGAAGAGGGTGCAGGGATAACATTTCCCTAAATAAATTCAGTGTGACTGAATGCATCCTATTAAACTTGGCTGCAATCGGGGAGTGCAGAAGCAAGAAAATTTCATTAAAACACCCGCTGAGACCTAACAGTCCATCATTAGATCAAAGTCTATTAACAGATTGTATCTATGGAATATCTACATGGTGAATGCCAGAGAACAGGCAGTGATTTGATCAAGATTATTCTCTGTCTTGGAGTCTTGGCTCAGCTCGTGCTGTGATTCCAGTCAATCATGTTCTCAACAACAGACAAAATTCTACAGGATGCTATGAAAGCACTGGATGTTCAGCACTGCTCTGCAACTACAGACAAAACAGACACTAAACATAAGACCAAAGTAGACTGCACATCATAACCACTTCATAAAAATTATACATAAATATATGATAATAAATCAATACAAATTAAACACACCTAAAACTGACTAGCAATCAAATTGGACTACTGGCACTGACTGAAGAGTAGGAGACATTTAATACTTTACTAATCAAATACTAAGGAAGTTGGCATGTGGTGTAACATGATAAATTTCCTCTAAATCTATTGTAAAAAGATTTTTGTAATTCTTGTATAATTATTATTCATCCCATTTTGATGACCTCATTAATTGAGGCTATATAAAATATTTGTAATTTTAAAAATTAATTTGTCACACCACAGGGTGGCAAAAAAAATAAAATTATTAAAAGTAGTGAACAACATTACAACACCGAAATTACTCACTTTTTCTTATACATATAATTTTTACTTAAAATCTAGATTTTTAAATAAAGGTTCATTATTTGTTAACTACACAGAGCCTTTGAATACTAAGGCATTTTTTTCACAACCAAACAATATTCATGAAAAAAATGTATTTATGAATTTATGAAAATAATAGTGCTGGCAAATCGATTAATCGCGATCAATCGCATCTAACATAAAAGTTTGTTTATATAATATATGTGTGTGTGTGTCTGTGCATGTATATATATATATATATATATATATATATATATATATATATATATATATATATATACACTCACCTAAAGGATTATTAGGAACACCTGTTCAATTTCTCATTAATGCAATTATCTAATCAACCAATCACATGGCAGTTGCTTCAATGCATTTAGGGGTGTGGTCCTGGTCAAGACAATCTCCTGAACTCCAAACTGAATGTCAGAATGGGAAAGAAAGGTGATTTAAGCAATTTTGAGCGTGGCATGGTTGTTGGTGCCAGACGGGCCGGTCTGAGTATTTCACAATCTGCTCAGTTACTGGGATTTTCACGCACAACCATTTCTAGAGTTTACAAAGAATGGTGTGAAAAGGGAAAAACATCCAGTATGCGGCAGTCCTGTGGGCGAAAATGCCTTGTTGATGCTAGAGGTCAGAGGAGAATGGGCCGACTGATTCAAGCTGATAGAAGAGCAACTTTGACTGAAATAACCACTCGTTACAACCGAGGTATGCAGCAAAGCATTTGTGAAGCCACAACACGCACAACCTTGAGGCGGATGGGCTACAACAGCAGAAGACCCCACCGGGTACCACTCATCTCCACTACAAATAGGAAAAAGAGGCTACAATTTGCACGAGCTCACCAAAATTGGACAGTTGAAGACTGGAAAAATGTTGCCTGGTCTGATGAGTCTCGATTTCTGTTGAGACATTCAGATGGTAGAGTCAGAATTTGGCGTAAACAGAATGAGAACATGGATCCATCATGCCTTGTTACCACTGTGCAGGCTGGTGGTGGTGTAATGATGTGGGGGATGTTTTCTTGGCACATTTTAGGCCTCTTAGTGCCAATTGGGCATCGTTTAAATGCCACGGCCTACCTGAGCATTGTTTCTGACCATGTCCATCCCTTTATGACCACCATGTACCCATCCTCTGATGGCTACTTCCAGCAGGATAATGCACCATGTCACAAAGCTCGAATCATTTCAAATTGGTTTCTTGAACATGACAATGAGTTCACTGTACTAAAATGGCCCCCACAGTCACCAGATCTCAACCCAATAGAGCATCTTTGGGATGTGGTGGAACGGGAGCTTCGTGCCCTGGATGTGCATCCCACAAATCTCCATCAACTGCAAGATGCTATCCTATCAATATGGGTCAACATTTCTAAAGAATGCTTTCAGCACCTTGTTGAATCAATGCCACGTAGAATTAAGGCAGTTCTGAAGGCGAAAGGGGGTCAAACACAGTATTAGTATGGTGTTCCTAATAATCCTTTAGGTGAGTGTATGTGTGGGTCAATGACATGACGGGCCATTTTTTTGTCCAAAGGCCTTAATAATAATAAAAAACAAAGATATGACATCCAAAGTATGTAAGGTAGTACAATTTGATCTATTTTATTGAAAAGGTTTTAATTATATTTTACTACATATAAAGTTACTTTAAAGATGTTGAAGTGTCAAAAGGTCATTCGGTTTAACCGTCCAAAGGCCAATACAGTCATTTCAGTTGTGATTAAAATATCTTAAAATGCAATAAATTTATATATTTTTTATTCTGGCATGATTTTATAACATCATATATCAACATAGTGCAAAATGGTGTTAAAATTTTGTGTAGAAGTAGTTGCTTTGTTATGAGAAAGAATGTCCGGAAAAATGAATTTCATTGATGTCATTCAGAGTAACCAATATAAAGGCACCATTTTGGATCAAGTCATGCGGTCAATATCATGGGACAGGATGTGACATCATTCAGACACCTGCAAAGGACCACACGGTCGTGAAGCAAAGTAAGTAACTTTCTATAAACCATTTGAAAAATTCATGTTTTCACTTGCTCATATGCAAAAATCAGGTCGTTCGGTACAACCACTATTAAACATGGAAAATGTTGTAATATTTTAAAAACGTGTACTAAATATAAAATGTTTGATTGTCCTTTTGCTAGCTAGCTAGCTAGATATCAGCCTGTTAGCATTGTTTGAAAATATCGTCATATGGTATAACCAAAAGTGTCATTCGGTAATACCGAAATTTTGGTTATACCGAATGACCTACAGGTTGTACTGAATGACAGCAATGTATGTTGGTCATATTTGTACATATCTGGAATAAATAAATACAACATTTTATTAATAGGAAATGTGCAGAGTATATCATTACATCATTTTAACAGAATTTTACCTTTGCAGATGCCTTTATCAAATAAGGAAAAAGCGGCTCACTACTGGGAAAGAATCAATGCTGATCGTGTTAAAAAAGGAAGCGCTACTTGCCAAAAGAAGAGAAAGATATCATTTGTTTTTACAATTTATATTATATTATTATTATTATTATTATTACTACTACTACTACTACTATTATTATTATATGCACTAGCAACAATTTAGAGCACCCTAGCAACTGATCCCATAGACTGCCATTCAAAGAGATCAAAAGGGATATCTTTGGATAGAAGTGTCATAGAAACGTGAGGGTGGGCTTGTTTGACTCAGGGCAGCAAACAGCCAATCACCAATCACCTTCAACACTTCCTAGCCATGCCCTAACAACCCAAACCCAAAGAGGGATATCTTAAAATCTGAATGTCATAGAAGCATTGCATTTGCTTTATATCAGTTGTCTCCAAACTCAGTCCTGGAGGGCCGCTGTCCTGCATAGTTTAGCTCCAACCCCAATTAAACACACCTGAACCAGCTAATCAGTGTCTTACTAGGGCCTAGTAAGACACTCGGTGTGTCCCAATTCGCATACTATGCATACTACATAGTATTCGAAAATAGAATTAGTATGTCCCAAATCGTAGTATGTTGAAAAGAATATTCCAAAGATACCCGGATGGTCTACTATTTCCAGTCAGAATCCGAAATGCAGATTGATGCACACTATAACGGCTAATATTGCCAATAACCCATTGCGAGTTGGACGAGGATTCGATTAGAACTACAAACAAAGATAAAAAGGTTTTAAAAACTACAAACATGACGGATGTCCAAGTCCGACGGTTAAGTAGAGAGGTTTAGGTAAAGGGGTTTGAGTGAATAATTATCAGTATCTAACTTGACGAAAGTATATTTATTTAATATTATCCCCGTTATATTTAATCTTCAACAGCATTGAGAACTTTTGTAATGATACGTTTGGCCATTAACTTTTAAATGCATCATTATATTCGAATTGCAAACACACGAGGAGAGTCTCCGCATGAAAGACCCACAACTGGCAGATGAACGTGCTACTACATTTCTCTCCAATAATTAAAGTTAAATTAAATTGAATGTGGAGGATTTTAACTGTGACAAGGGCAGTTTAAACGGTGACAGGATGCACGTAACTAAGCGACAGAGCTGTCCGATAAAGATGACGAAGTAGTATGTCCCAAAGCTTGCCTACTCTTCTGCTACACACTCAAAAGTATCTACTTTTTCTTCACTGAAAGAGTACATACTTTTAGGTCGTAGTATAAGTAAGTGAATTGAGACGCAGCAACTGATTAGCTTGTTCAGGTGTGTGTGATTAGGGTTGGAGCTAATCTCTACAGGACAAGTTTGGAGACCCCTGCTTTATATCATTCATACTGAGCAAGCAGCCTTTGGAGTATCATCATTGGCAGCTGCCAAGCCACTCCTTATCAACCAAACAGAGTACCCTAGCAACTGTTTAGCAAGACCTATATCAATTAAATGCTTCAATGTTTTAATTACTTTAATATCATTAAGTTTTATATAAATATGTTCGTTCCAATAACAATAAAATGTTTTAATGTTTGAAGTACTTTTTTACATTAATATTATAACAATAAAATGTACTTTTGTAGCTATATTTGTATCTGTGTATTGTCTTAAATATTCATAATGCCAAGGGCAGTTGACATAGTCATTCGGTATAACCAGCCTTGGTCATTCGGTAAAACCGATATAGTAAATATTTAAATTGAATAATATTGTTTTTCAAGGGGTGGTTGATTGCCCCTTTTTACAAGATGTAAAATAAGTCTCTGATGTCCCCAGAGTGTGTGTGGAGTGCGTGGAGTTTTAGCTCAAAATACCCCACAGATCATTTTTTATAGCATGTTAAAATTGTCACTTTTTGAGGGTGAGCAAAAACGTGCCGTTTTTGTGTGTCCCTTTAAATGCAAATGAGCTGCTGCTCATGGGGCGGAGCTTCAAAAGCTGGGTTAGCAGCTCTGATTACCTCATGCAGACAGGCACTGAAACTGTTCAGCCTTTTATGTTCAAAGTTGACAATGATGGAGAGACTCAAGAAGAAGTGACAACATGTAGAATGCAGTGGAGTTAACTATCTTCAAGTCATTGATTAGCATATTCTGTCATGATAATCTATAAATTCTCAACATGGCCTCCCTCCCTTTGTTGCCCGGGGGCGGGTTTTATGTAAATTTCAGGGTTAGTGATGTCACTAACCCGGGAGGAAGCTTGTGTAGTCCCTACCAGCCGTTTGTTGTAGTCCTTTAAAAAAGCGATTTCTTTAAAAGAAAATATCTCCCCTTTGCTTTGAACTTTGAGCGTCGTAACTTTGCAGATGATGTTTATGCTCAAACAGCAACATTACACACTAACTAAAGTTAAAAAAGTGAAATCATAATCAACCACCCCTTTAATAACTAAAGGAACTACAATAATACAAATATAAAGCAGATTAGGCTTTTTTTTCTACATTTCCCCTTTTCTCATTTTCCTGTGCAATGTTTTACTTGAATATGTTTGAGGGTTTAGAGTAGTCAAATAAAATCACTACATTTATGAGATCAGTGATGATGTTATTTTATATTTCTTCCGTGTTGCACACTATATACACTGTATACAACATCAATGTCAAATCAGGTTTGTTCATGAATAATTATCTGCAAATTAATAATTTAAAATATATTTATGGTTAAACCGACTTTTTTGGTGAAAAATTTTGTCCATCTTATTAAAAAAAATGACAAAAGCTGTGTAAATTGATTGTGAAAGCCACATAATCTCATTGTTAACACTTAGTAAAACTAAAAAATGGTTTCAAAATTAATTATATCTCCATTATATTTTTTTACACTTTTAAAAACCTTATTCGTCATCGTCAATGACCCAAATATGTATATATATATATATATATACACTCACCTAAAGGATTATTAGGAACACCTGTTCAATTTCTCATTAATGCAATTATCTAATCAACCAATCACATGGCAGTTGCTTCAATGCATTTAGGGGTGTAGTCCTGGTCAAGACAATCTCCTGAACTCCAAACTGAATGTCAGAATGGGAAAGAAAGGTGATTTAAGCAATTTTGAGCGTGGCATGGTTGTTGGTGCCAGACAGGCCTGTCTGAGTATTTCACAATCTGCTCAGTTACTGGGATTTTCACACACAACCATTTCTAGAGTTTACAAAGAATGGTGTGAAAAGGGAAAAACATCCAGTATGCGGCAGTCCTGTGGGCGAAAATGCCTTGTTGATGCTAGAGGTCAGAGGAGAATGGGCCGACTGATTCAAGCTGATAGAAGAGCAACTTTGACTGAAATAACCACTCGTTACAACCGAGGTATGCAGCAAAGCATTTGTGAAGCCACAACACGCACAACCTTGAGGCGGATGGGCTACAACAGCAGAAGACCCCACCGGGTACCACTCATCTCCACTACAAATAGGAAAAAGAGGCTACAATTTGCACAAGCTCACCAAAATTGGACAGTTGAAGACTGGAAAAATGTTGCCTGGTCTGATGAGTCTCGATTTCTGTTGAGACATTCAGATGGTAGAGTCAGAATTTGGCGTAAACAGAATGAGAACATGGATCCATCATGCCTTGTTACCACTGTGCAGGCTGGCGGTGGTGGTGTAATGGTGTGGGGGATGTTTTCTTGGCACACTTTAGGCCCCTTAGTGCCAACTGGGCATCGTTTAAATGCCACGGCCTACCTGAGCATTGTTTCTGACCATGTCCATCCCTTTATGACCACCATGTACCCATCCTCTGATGGCTACTTCCAGCAGGATAATGCACCATGTCACAAAGCTCGAATCATTTCAAATTGGTTTCTTGAACATGACAATGAGTTCACTGTACTAAAATGGCCCCCACAGTCACCAGATCTCAACCCAACAGAGCATCTTTGGGATGTGGTGGAACGGGAGCTTCGTGCCCTGGATGTGCATCCCACAAATCTCCATCAACTGCAAGATGCTATCCTATCAATATGGGCCAACATTTCTAAAGAATGCTTTCAGCACCTTGTTGAATCAATGCCACGTAGAATTAAGGCAGTTCTGAAGGCGAAAGGGGGTCAAACACAGTATTAGTATGGTGTTCCTAATAATCCTTTAGGTGAGTGTATATATATATACACACACACACATACACATATATATATATATATATATTTATTCAGACACCTTCAACATTTTCTCACATTATCACAGTTTATTTGCTATAGTTTAGAAAATGGTAATAAAATATGACAAGAACTCAGAGTTAAACTGTCAGAACAAATTCATCTTGATGTCAGATAACTTTGATAGAAAGGTAATGTAATGGATTACAATCAACCAATCAGCTGTTAAATTTAAGTACACAATTAGATAATACCAATTTAGGTCAACCAATTACTAAGCAATGCTTCATTTTGTTCAGTCTGTGGTGTAAAAGGTCACATTAGCAAAGAAAAAACACTTTGGTCAGGTCAAGTGTCTGAATAATTTTGGTCCCAAATTTTACTGGTAGTCCACTGTATGAAGAATTTTTGGGTATAATATGTCCCAGTTTACTTTATTTTGCTATCCTCACTTACATAAATGAACTATAGTGTCCTGCACCCACTAGTAAAAAATTATATCTGGTGTCTGAATAATTTTTGGTTTGACTGATATATATATATATATATATATATATATATATATATATATATATTAGTGCTGTCAAAATGAGTGTGTTAATGCATGCAATTAATTTTTTCAGTTTAACACATTAAAAATATTTAACGCAATTAACGCAGCATCCCTTTTTTTCTCTCATCCTTTGGCTAGCGTTGCATTATATGATCACGCTCTTATTCATGCAAAAGCTTTTAAACCATTCAAGCACAACAAGACAAAAGAGATTGCTGTGAATGTCCTGTCTATGTGACACACACGACGCACAGAAAGTCGTGCGCACAGACCTCGCGCCAGTATCGAGTTCACTTTTGCGCTTGAACGAACAAAAACACACAGAATTATGACAAAATGCCCGTTTTGTTGAGTATCCTCATAAGAGCAGTCTTAAGTTAGTTATATAACGTCTTGAATGAATTTAAAGAGTTGTGAGAAAATTATATGCGCGTGACAGCACGCTCCCTGTGCAAGCAGGTTGTCACGTTGGTTATGTTGAGGGAAGTTAGCCTATTTTCAGGCGCTGCGTAATATCATTGCGCCTGCTGCACCCATGGTACGGCAGCAAAGTTCCTTGATTATTACACAGGAATGAGAGTATAGTTCCTAGCCATATCGGTCTAGAAAATCGCAACTTTTCATTTTCCGTCCGGTCTTAGTACACGATGTAACTACAGAAGAGTCAAGTTTTAAATAGGAAAAATATCGAAAGTCTTTGGTCATTTTTGAGCGAGATGCAAACGGTCTAATCAGATTCAATGATCTATGCTAAGCTATGCTAAAAGTTCTACCGCCAGACCCGGAGATCGGCTGAATGGATTCGAAAACGGTAAAACTCAACTGTTTAACTCTAGGGGAGTTGGAAAATGAGCCTATTTTCAAAAAAAGTGGAGTGTTCCTTTAATTTGGAGAGTAACTGTGAAATTATTACAATATTAAAAACTCTGATGTTTTTAATCACATCAAAACACATAAAAAATGTGTGATTAATTAGTTATTTTTTTAATCGATTGACAGCACTAATATATATATATATATATATATATATACACACACACACACACACATATTATATAAACAAACTTTTATGTTGACTGCAAGAAAATAAGGTGGAACTATTACTAATAGGTAATGAAACTGAGCTGCAGTTTAGACATTCAGGGATGTAAATGTCAAGCACATTCACATTCACAGATTTTTATACATTAACTTACAGAGATAATCTTCAATCCTTTAAGTTAAAAAAGGTATAGACAGATTCGATTGCATATATTATCTATTTAATGCATGTCTGGATTCCAAAACCCTTAAACTTTTATATATTGTTGGGTTTTTATTTACCATGTCCTAGTTCAGCTTCAGTATATCACTTGTTACCGCTATTTAAAGGGAATAATGATTCATTTGAAATATCAAGTGACTGTGAACACACTTACTCAAAGTAACCCGAACTCTGCCACAGTGTTGACAACTAAGTGCCCTTAAATGCAAGTGTGTTAGCTAAGACAGCCAGCCCCTCCGAAGCCAGTCCACAGCCGCCTTCATCTGCCTGACAGAAATAAAAAGCGCAAATGAAAACAGGGCTCTAGCAGCGCGGTTTTCCTTCTTCTGACAAGCACACACCCAGCTCAAAGAGAAACGCAAAACAATCACAAACCTTGCATCACCCGCTTTGAAGGCTAAAGTCCCTGAATGTGCCCGGGATTCGGGTAAAATATGCAACGAAAATGTGACCAATCAGGGACGTGTGATCTGTGAGGCAACCAATCAAGGCAGACAGCGCTTGGAGGAGAGCCAATCATATCAAGACTCATTGCTCCAGCAAACACAGAGGGGTGGGGGAGGGTTCACTCGCATGCTCGTGCAGGAAAGAGAAATGTGAGCGCGATGTGGGGTGAAAGTGAGGGTGGAGGAGGTGAAGGGTGCGGGAGGGGCGAAATTATTGTTATTTAAAAAATGTTTTATAAAATAGCGCATCGAACTGAAATACATTATTATTGAGACAATAAGCAAAACACGACCCACAACTTTTCCTACCATTAGTTTATAAAATAGCAACATTTCCATTTTGAAATAATGAAGTATGATGGGGTAGCCTACACTACAGTGATAATGTAATAGCTTATATTATATATATTATATTATCACTTAGATTATCACCCCTTAAACCCAGCTGTCCTCAGACCCTAACTCAATACTCCATATATAATATTCAAAATAAAAATATTAAATTGAAATGTTTTATAAGATTTCACAGATATGTCCTTACATTTTTTTCAACATTGTCAGCTTTTAAAAAATAAAATGAAACTGAAAAAAAAAAGTCAGCAGAATCAAAGATATGCATTATCTTGAAGGTCTTGACAACTCTCAATGAGGTCATAGGTCACACACTGCTGGTGAGTTTTAGAGTTTTTCATGCTTATATTTTGTGTGTCAGAAACCTTTTTAATGTATTTTCTTATGTGACATGTTTTGTCCTCAGTTTTGTACTTAAAGTCGGCATGAAACGGAAGTTGTGATAGTCTTTTCTTCCCTATTGTGGTGTATATCAGAGTTAAATGGCTGCTCGAACAAGAACAAATGTAGGGTGGAGCTTGATTTTATCATGGTGAATTGATTGGATGGTTGTGGTTTGCTATTGGTGGATCTGATGTGAGTGACAGGTTGCCCCGCCCTTACACCCACCCTTAAACACATTATCAGAGAAGAGATGAGGTGGAGGGGAAGTTATTTTGATTAAAGATTACATACATGATTAAAAAAAAATAATAATGTTGTGGAGGAATAAATAATTTATAATAAACACTGGTTAATTTTGATTTCATGGTGACTTTATCAGTGAGGTGTTTCAGCTTGATATGTTTGTTCTCACACCAATATTTTTAAACATTCCAAAAAAAATATGTTGAATATTAAAAAGATCTAAACTCCATTGTGATTCTGCAGTTTGGTGGTGCTATAAACCATATATTTGGCATTCACCTGAAATCTAAAATAGCAACTATTTCATTATGACAATCTTTGGTGAAGTCTTCATAAAGAATCAGACCTCATATAATCAGAATAAGAAGCCCGTGCAGTCCTCTGTGTGTCCGTGTCACTTCTCACGTGAGCTTCAGAACGTGCTGACATTTACACCAAGCATGAACTCATGAACGCGCATATGACAGTTGTTTGGAAGCGATGGTTTAATAAGTTTAAAATGTTAGTATTTGTCTCACCTATCGTTTTCGATCCATCCACTGGGGTTGTTACCTTTATAAATGCTTTGCATGGTTGTTGAAGGGTCAACTTTTGGGTTACTATCCTGCAAAGTGTTGGGAAGGTTACTTTGGAAATGTAATAGGTAACAGATTACAAGTTAAAATGTAATAAGTAGTGTAACTATTTCAGTTACTTTATTAAAGTAATGTAACATTACATTTGATTACTTTTCTAAATTTCTAACGAATGTTTTCAACTGTTAATCATTTTCAAACATTTAAAACAGGCAGGATTAACCTCTAAAAAACAGAGATAGTTATATTTAGTTATATTTAAGAGAAAACACAATTCTAGTTCTTTACACTTCTTACTGATATATAAAAAAGAGTAAAAATCTGCATACTATTCTTTTTATCACTATGTGTGTGTGAAGGGAAAACATTATACCATATAAGGCCTAATATTTATTTCTCACTAACAGAAGCAAGAATAGATTCTAGTTTCATACTCACTGGCAACCCAAACAGTCTAAATATAACCACCTAAAATATTGTTTAGATTTGTCCACTAGGTGGCGCTTCAGGTTAACATTCATTATAAGAGATGCTTCCTCAAGACCGACATTGAAACCTTCGATGTCGATAGCATTTTAATAGTTAGCAAACATATTTTGCACTGAACTGTTATATTTGCGCACTTTTCTGATTTCTGGATGAAATGATTTTTAAATTTCCAGCACTGGAACACATTTTTATCACTCATGGTGGCAACTCTCAGACAGGTTGTAGCCGAAAGCTTTCAGCGGCGATGTGGATTGATGTAATTGGCAGACGCTGCAAATTCAAACAAGAGAGCCAATCAAAAGCATTAGAACAGCATCGCTTTACGAAACGGCCTTTAAAGGTGCAGTGTGTAATATTTATAAGGATCTAGTGATAGAAATGCAATATAATATACATAAATGTTTTCAGTGGTGTATAAAGACCTTTCATAATGAACCGTTATGTTTTTATTACCTTAGAATGAGCCATTTCTATCTACATACGGGTCCCCTTACAGTGAAGTCACCATTTTGCGGCGCCATGTTTCTACAGTAGCCCTAAACGGACAAACTGCTCTACAGAGCGCTAGCTACTCTCTGCTGTCTCAGACGACATCTTTGTCCTGTGTCGACCACCGTAGCTTATCTATGTGCTTCCAGTGTTGGCAACTATTTTCCAAGGAAAGTAGCTAAAGCCTGCCCAAAAAGTCGCTAAATGTTGTTAGATGATGTCATGCGTCAATTAGCATATCCGTGACGTCACCGCCTCGTACTTGTGTTCTGCCTGCCTAATGTGTTTTCTCTCCTAATCCGTGCTCACATACTGTATTTTAAAATAATATAATACAGCCGACTGTCCAATAAATATGTTCTCATTTCCTATATCTTTTTGTCATACAATAGAACGAGTATGATATAGTGAATGACTAAATCTTTATATGTGTAAAATAATCTGAATTGAGAGAGGTCAGAAACTGGATGAACTAAATCTCTGTGATATTGAGAAATATAATTGATAAGCACAAGAGAAGAATGGAAGGCATAACGGGTCAAACTAAATTCTTTAAATATAAAACAAAGGAAGCAGATAAGTGATAAATCCGTGGCAACACTGTGTGCTCATGTGCAGGTCGATCATTCACGCCTGTCAGCTGGTGTGTGCGTTCACCGGCATGCGCTGCTGCTCCTCTCAGCCATTCACTGAACAGGGTAGACAGAGAGAGGTGTGACGGACAGGACAGTTCTGGCGACATTTGTAAAGTAGCTGACGTTTGTCCAAAAAGTCGCTAGATTTGTCGCTAGTCGCAAAAAATTGCTAAAGGGGTCTGAAAAGTCGCTAAATAAGTTGGCAACACTGTGTGCTTCGAATTCCAAGTATGGGAGGGGTGAGAGGTGGGCGATTGCAATTCGCAAACTCACCGCTAGATGCCGCTAAAATTTACACAGTGCACCTTTAAAGTCCCCGTGAACCGGAAGTTGCAACCGACTTTTCTCCAGTGTTTGTTAAATCTGTAAATCATATAAGGCTATCGTGTCTCTTCAGAAGACTTAGAAAATAAACATCTTGATTTTTATGGATTTATTTTACGATTTAGCCTATACGAGTTTTGGGTGCGACATGAGGGTGAGGAAATAATCATTTTTGGGTGAACTAAACCGACTAAACCTTTCAGAATACGTTTCATCAATGCACCGCCACACTAGGAGGCAGTGGAGTTCAGTCTAGCTTCATTGCCGCAGTGAAGACCAATGCCGAGAAGAAGACGAACAAACGCTCCACGGTTTCCCCAAACCAAGATGGCGGTGCAAGAGACAGCAGCTCAACTCTCTATGGCCCTAAAGGTGCAAGAATACCCAACTTTAAAGGTCTGTCAAGCCTTTCCTCTCAATAATCTAAACGTGCAACGGAACAGATTCCGTCTGCGCTATATGACCTTCATAACAGATCATCAAACGGAAATGATAGATCAGATGGAAAGTATGTGACTGCATTTAGACAGTTAACTGGTTAGCTATAAGGCTAGATAACTTAGCAAAACAAGTCTCACACAAACACATCTTACCGAAGTGATCGCAAACTGTCTAGCAATGACATCGGCTGAACGGTTATAAGCCGACGGATCTATAAAAAACAGCAATTATTCGAATAATGTCAGTCTGATCCTTGTCATCTTGCGTTCCGACAGTCTTGTTTTATTAGGCGCTGTTTTATCCCATCACTGGTTTGTCCACTAGTGTAACCAGCGAGCAATGCAGTTTAAGGCAGATTGACGAGAATCATTAGCGAGGTGGATAGTGACAAGAGTCGTGTCGGTTGTATAGCTATATTATACTCGAGTACTGATCAGATCGTTTCGTTTTGAACGCTGTCGTCTGAAAATATGATCTAGAGAGCATGATATTCGTGTGTTGGAGGAATAGACACATGCCAATGGTGACCAGAGCTCGGTATGCAAGCGATTTATGCACCATATTAGGATCATATTGCATCATGTTGTGTTGCTCAGTGGCAGGTTTATAGCTTGGTGAGGGGTTTATTATTTAATGGTTGGCATACAGCACCTTTGTTCTCTGCGTCACAGATTTTCCCCGATTGATAGCGTCGATTTGTCTGAATCCTTGCGTTGACCGATTCCCCTGATTGTTTGATGGCGAGTTGAATGCTTTGTAACATGATTTAGCTCATTGATTTCCTGTAAAATGAGGCCTGTTTATGTACACGCACACTGAATGTCAATAATATATGGTGTTCACTGCTGTATCAAGGGCATGTTGCATCTGAGCTCGTCTTGCAGCATTTGGGAATGATTTCCATTACCTTCTTAATCATTGCATCATGATCTAACCATGCAAACTAGTCACTATTTCTGTGTGCAAAATCTTTAGACACATTGTTTGAGGAATTATTAAGGGTGTAACAATATATCACAATAGAAAAAAGCAACAATATGTATCGTGGATAGTGATAATCTGTATTGTGTATAGTTCACCCAAAATTAAAATTACTGTGTGAGAAAAATTAGTTTACAGAGTTTTAGTGTCTGTCAGTACTACATTAAGCTATATAATGTTGAATATAATGTATAGTAATGCAGTGGGGGAATATTTGTGGGTCCTGATAATGCCAAACGTCTTATTTTACCAGTAAGAAGTGGCCTACATTATAAATATATCTAGTCAGTGACAGAGTGCATATTCGTCTAAAATAATTCTGTATTTTCAGCTTCAGAATCATGTATATTTTTATTCTGGTGTCACCATTGCCCTGTGCATTGGGTTATCAGTTATAAGTCCAAGCCTATTAATTTCCACTCAACCAAATTTAGCATTTTACCAACTTTTACCATGTCTTGGAGTATCGCAATAATATCGTATCGTGAGTTCAGTATCGCAATTTATTTCGAATCGTGACATGAGTGTATTGTTACACCCCTAGGAATTATCAATAAAATTTATAAACCGGCTCTTTTTGTAAAGCACCGATTCTTGTAATATTTTAGAGGGTCATACATTAAAATGAACACAAAAAATATATTGTGTAGCAGTGTAGAGCTCTAAATGGGTACATTTATCTTTTTGACAGTTGTAATGTGGGTTTTATTTATGAGTTTAAGTTATCGACATGAATGAACAGGAGTCTATCTTCTATTGTTTGATAATGAAATAAATCAATATCTTAAAATTGCTAATAGAAATGAAATATTTGATTCTCTGTGGTTTGGTTTTTGGCTTAGTTGTGTGCTGATTTATGCATCGGTGCTTTTGCATGAATTCTGTCCTGCATTGAGGACCTTTCACTTCTCACTGCCAAAATTACACCTTGTAATCCATCCAACAAAGGTTATAGCTTCAATAATAGCATTGACTGATGTAGGGAGTTTATCTACTCTAAAACATCTGTACGTAAATAGAGCATTGCAAATGTTGATGCTACTTATCTGCCCTGGTTGTAAGGTGACAGATGGCCTGATCAAAATAAACTGGCGGGTCCTGAGAGATAAGGTTGAAGGTTTCTGCATCTGTGCCTCTTTCACGGCTGAGGTAGTGCCGTGCATCCTGGCCTAATGATCATGTAAACCTTTATGACCTTTCTCTCAAATGGACAGCTAAAAGAACACAGACATCTGGAAACTACTTACTTTACTAATACTGTACTTGCGAATCTTACAAGTCAAAAATATTTGCTTACTAAGGATCCACTGGACATTTAAAGGTTTAGTTCACCCAAAAATTCTGTCATTAATTACTCACCCCCATGTCGTTCCAAACCCATAAGAACTTCGTTCATCTTCGGAACACAAATTAAGATATTTTTTTGATGAAATCCGAGAGCTTCCTGACCCCACATAGACAGCAATGTTATGACCAGTTTCAAGGCCCAGAAAGATAAGATATTGTTAAAATAGTCCATGTGACTCCAGTGGTTCCACCTTAATGTTATGAAGCTACAAGAATACTTTTTGTACGACGTAGAAGAAGAAATTGTTGAATAAAGTCGGTTGTTGTTTTTTTCCGCACAAAGTATTCTTGTCTCAAATACATCATTCGAAACTGTAAAGGGTTTACTTTTATTTGTGGACACTCACATTAACAACAAAACATTGTGCTTTTGAAAAATAAAAAAAAACAAACAAGATGCGCTTTTCTGTAGTCTCGTTTTCCTTTCCGTGAACTTGTTTGTGAAGCGTGTCACAAAAATTAACTGAAACTCAGCATATACTACTTGTCGCACAGCTTTTTCTTTCATTTTGTTCATCTGTTAATTAAGTACAATATATTTTGCATATTTATTCCTTTTATAGATACAAATAATTTTATTATGTTTTTCTTTGTTCACAGATGTGCTGCATGTGTATGAATTATCATGTTCTGTTGATTATGCTGCTATTTGCTCATGTAAAACTAAACCTCTGGAAAACAAATTTTGCTATTTTTAATGGATCACAGACACATATCCATTTTACAACATTTTACAAATTCAGATATGGGCCATCTGACCAATCAGAGCAGAGTAGACCAATCACATCAGATTGGGCCATCTGACCAATCAGAGCAGAGTAGACCAATCACATCAGACTAGGCCATCTGACCAATCAGAGCAGAGTAGACCAATCACATCAGACTGGGCCATCTGACCAATCAGAGCAGAGTAGACCAATCACATCAGACTAGGCCATCTGACCAATCAGAGCAGAGTAGACCAATCACATCAGACTGGGCCATCTGACCAATCAGCGCAGAGTAGACAAATCACAACAGACTGGGCCGTCTGACCAATCAGAGCAGAGCAGAGTAGACAAATCACAACAGACTGGGCCATCTGACCAATCAGAGCAGAGTAGACCAATCACATCAGACTGGGCCATCTGACCAATCGGAGCAGAGTAGACCAATCACAACAGACTGGGCCATCTGACCAATCAGAGCAGAGTAGACTAAACGCAACAGACTGGGCCATCTGACCAATCAGAGCAGAGTAGACTAAACGCAACAGACTGGGCCATCTGACCAATCGGAGCAGAGTAGACCAATCACAACAGACTTGACCATCTGACCAATCAGAGCAGAGTAGGTTCTCGGGAAGGAGGGATTTAGAGAGACCATAGCATTTTTTTTTATCAAACCATTTCAGACACTGTGAGAAAAGAGGTAATGCTGCAATTTATGTTATGAGAAAATTGGATGCATGTAAAACTATTGTAGGAGACTCCAAAACAAAACCAGGAACTTTCAAAATAGCATAAAAAGGTCATTTTAAAGGGATAATTCACCCAGAAATGAAAATGGTAATTTACATTACCCTCATGTTGTTCCAAACCCATTACACTTTAATTTATCTTCAGGACCCAAATTAAGTTATTTTTAATATTCTGTCATCCTTTTTGTCCATCCTTCCAAAACGTTCATGCATTAAAAAGCACAAAAAAGACGTGGTCAACGTAATCCATGTGAATCAAGCGGTTTAATACAAGTCTTCTGGTGAGACATGATCGCTTTATCTGATTAACCATTTAGTGTAGGCTTTTTTTCTCCTAACATATAAACACTGATCAATGCACATTGATGACAGAAATTTCATTTTTGGGTAAACCAAACCTTTAGTGATGAGAGAGAGAGAGAGAAATGATGGATGAGGTGCTTTTTTAATTTTTGTCATGAAGAATATTATTACCAAGCAACACACAAATTATTGTTGTATTAGCTAGTTGAAATTGTGTCTAGTAATGAAATTCTGTTTATTTACCTCAACAGGTTCCTTATGAAACCTTGAACAAGCGCTTCCGAGCAGCTCAAAAGAATATAGACCGGGAGACCAGTCACGTGACGATGGTGGTGGCAGAACTAGAGAAAACGCTCAGTAGCTTTCCAGTGGTGGATACCGTAGTCTCTCTCCTGGATGGGGTGGTTGAGAAGCTCAGCGCCCTCAAGAGAAAGGTATGCTGACTCTGAGGCATCATGTTGAATTAGATCAATTTTACCACATTTGTTCCATTTACGCTAAAGAGTGAAAGGGTTTCTTATCTGATAGGCAGCTGAGTCTATCCAAGCAGAAGACGAGAGCGCTAAGTTATGCAAGCGACGCATAGAGCACCTGAAGGAACATAGCAGTGACCAGCCGGCCAGCGCCAACGTTTGGAAAAAGAAGCGCATGGACCGCATGATGGTGGAACACTTACTACGATGTGGCTATTACAACACTGCAGTCAAGCTAGCCAGACAAAGTGGGATTGAAGTGCGTCTCTCTCCACTTTTCCTTTGCAGCGAGTTAGAGGCTTGCGCTGGTTCTCATATGGCTATGTTTTGTCTTCGCAGGATTTGGTCAACATAGAAATGTTTCTTACTGCAAAAGAGGTTGAAGAATCTCTCGAACGTCAGGAAACAGCTACCTGTCTGGCTTGGTGCCACGATAACAAGTCTCGCTTACGAAAAATGAAAGTAAGATGCTGGGTTCGTTTTTCCTCCCAGTTGCTGTATTCAAACATTTACTTGAGTTTTAACCGTCATTACGGAGCCACAGTATGTTTGTGGTTATATTCCTTGCAGTCTGTGTTTTCATTTCAGAGATGTTATGTCATGTAGCCTGAAGACTATGCAATTTGAAAGGTGAAGTTTAATTCGTTTTATTGAAATATGTCCCTGTTCCCAGAGCTGTTTGGAGTTCAGTTTAAGGATCCAGGAATTTATTGAACTCATTCGACAAAACAAACGAATGGATGCAGTAAGGTATGAGACAAATACTAGGACTTTATGGTTGGAGTGCCAATCCAAGTTTATCTGAATTGCTGTAATTTATTGTTAAACATGAATACAGATCATAAGTCATAGCTGGTGTTATTAAATAAAAATGAATCTCGTTTAGACATGCACGCAAACACTTCAGCCAAGCAGAAGGAGGGCAGTTGGATGAGGTACGACAAGTGATGGGCATGCTAGCGTTTCCCTCAGACACGCACATCTCACCATATAAGGTAAATTACATTTCTGCTTCTATATTATCTGAAACATATCTTCCACTCAAAGGAATTTTGATATTGATTGTTTATTGTTTTTGAATATGCCACCACAGCAGGTACAAGTTCAATGATCCGCATTTTTTTTGCCTTTCCTCCCAGGATCTTTTGGATCCAGCTCGCTGGAAAATGCTGATCCAACAATTCAGATATGACAACTACAGATTACACCAGCTGGGGAACAACTCTGTGTTTACCATTACCCTGCAGGCAGGGCTGTCAGCCATCAAAACCCCGTATCCTTTCTGCAGTAACATTCATCATCCTTAACAACCCTCTACGCACACCTTGGCAATAAAATTGCCACTGGCTAATACATTTTTTAGTTTACTCACCAGACTGATATACTATTTATATAATATATATATACACCGATCAGGCATAACATTATGACCACTGACAGGTGAAGTGAATAACACTTATTCTCTCTTCATCATGGCACCTGTTAGTGGGTGGAATATATTAGGCAGCAAGTGAAAATTTTGTCCTCAAAATTGATGTGTTAGCAGGAAAAATGTGCAAACGTAAGGATTTGAGCGAGTTTGACAAGGATGGCTAGACGACTGGGTCAGAGCATCTCCAAAACTGGAGATGCACGTGGGGAGCGAAGGCTGGCCCGTGTGGTTCAATCAAACAGACGAGCTGCTGTAGCTCAAATTGCTCAAGAAGTTAATGCTGGTTCTGATAGAAAGGTGTCAGAATACACAGTGCATCGCAGTTTGTTGCGTATGGGGCTGCATAGCCGCAGACCAGTCAGGGTGCCCATGCTGACCCCTGTCCACCACCGAAAGCACCAACAGTGGGCACTGTTCTGCTGGGAAACCTTGGGTCCTGCCATCCATGTGGATGTTATTTTGACACGTACCACCTACTTAAGCATTGCTGCAGACCATGTACACTCTTTCATGGAAACGGTATTCTCTGGAGACTGTGGTCTCTTTCAGCAGGATAATGCGCCCTGCCACAAAGCAAAAATGGTTCAGAAATGGTTTGAGGAGCACAGCAACGAGTTTGAGGTGTTGACTTGGCCTCCAAATTCCCCAGATCTCAATCCAGTCAGGGATCTGTGGGATGTGCTGAACAAACAAGTCCGATCCATGGAGGCCCCACCTCGCAATTTACAGGACTTAAAGGATCTGCTGCTAACGTCTTGGTGCCAGATACCACAGCACACCTTCAGGGGTCTAGTGGAGTCCATGCCTCGATGGGTCAGGGCTGTTTTGGCAGCAAAAGGGGGACAAACACAATAATGGTCATTATGTTATGCCTGATCGGTGTATATGATTCCCCCAAATCAGATCTTTGTAAAATAGCACACCTTTTTAAATATCTGAACGTATTAAACTTGAACTTATCTCTTAACATCAGTCAACCAAGCATTATATTATGATATTATGATAATCAAGCACTATTTAATGATAGAACTTTAGTAATTAAAACTAAAACTTGGTAACCATGTAAAAATGCATATTTGTCATTTTAACTGAACTAAGGACTGGTGGTGGTGCTTAAGATATTGTTGGTCATTCAGTGTTTCTGTAAAAAAAAAAAAAAATAGATAATAGTATTACTATTAATTGTACTACTAATAACAATATACAACGCACTAAAGATTGATGAGCTGCTGGGTTCATGAATATTAGTATTGTCAGCGTTCGCTTCGCTCAAACTGATATGCTGAAATTAAAACAGGGATGGTAATAGATGAGCACCAGCCAATGAGATTGCCATATGCACATTAGTTCCGCCCACTACCGAAGAAACCGGCATATCTTCTGCTTGTTCTTAAAAGCTAAATAATTCCAAATTAACTCTGTTATTTTGATGGGAAAATACAATAAAGAACATGTAGCGTGTTGATTATGCATGGTATGTAAGACTGCGCATACATTGAGCTCAGCTGAATTGAAATGGTACAGATCACTTGATGGCGAATGAAACTCTCAAGCGCTCAGTCAGCGAGTGAAAATATATCTATGCTAAACTTATACTAGCCTCTAACACACACCACTGGCGAGTAAAATGTATTAGCCAATGGCTAATTATAGACATTTAGTCGCCCAGAGTGAAGATTTAGTCGCATATGCGAGTAATTTACTCACATTGTAGAGGGTTGCTTAGGGTTTTCAGGTTGCATGTCCAGCAGATGGGTGATTTTAACATGGTATTTTTGTCTAGATGACAATAGAAGGGTCATTGCTTTAAGTGACTGTAAATGGTCCTTTAAAGAAATAAAACTCTGTTGGTTTATTAGTCTAACTGAATAGTTGTTGACCTCAATTCCAAGTTTACAGGCAGTGTTATAAAGAGGATGGCACTTCCAAAAACCCAGACTGCCCTGTCTGCAGTAAGTCGCTGAACAAATTGGCTCAACCTCTTCCCATGGCCCACTGTGCAAACTCAAGGCTGGTGTGCAAAATCTCTGGCGAGGTCATGAATGAGAACAACCCACCCATGATGCTGCCTAATGGCTATGTTTATGGATACAACGTGAGTTTTGAAGCTATTTTTGTGTTCTGCGGGCAGCTGTCATTTTCCTATTCAGTGTAGGCCTATATATGCTATAAATTTTATTCCAGGGCTGAATCCAAATAAAACAGATATCGCGATATGGCTTAGTGCGATTATCAAATTTCAAAGGCTTCGATTAAATTAAATAAATATCTGTGCTGCATGTTTCAGAGTGAAGCACGGCACTGTGTTCTTTGTCGCCGGTGTTTGCTGTATCTCAGGGCGGATTGGTTCACAGGTTTATAGTGGTTTATATTATGTTATTTATATACTTTTTATTTTACAGTGAAATATTACTATTAATTTTTTTTAGTAGTAATATAAATTTATACAACAGTTCGTTCTGGTTCTCGATTCTGATTGGCTGGGAGCCTTTTCTAGCCATGCGATATTCTGTTGTCTGTATCACTCCGCTTGCAACAGCTTTGTCTCGGGAAGGCCTTCAGGAATTTGCCGCTGGCTCTTATGTAGATAGTGTTTAAACATGAGGTATAATTCATTTAGGGTATATCAAACAGGCGATCTTTGGTCTTATTAATCTATTAATTGTTCCGGAGCAAAGGCAAAGTTAAGTTTCATAAGTTTTATATTTTTATTTAACTGAAATCCTGTACTATAACTAACTAGCACTGCTTTTGTACTTTTGACTGAACTGTTTGCCTGTTTATTTCCTGTAGTACACATTTCTTATATTTTTTTATAATGGCTAATATTGTTTATTTAAATATTATTTAATAAATATTATTTTATATAAATAACATGCCGTATTGGATATTGAAAAAGGGTCCGTTAGTGATTGTGATTTCGACAGTGAAAGTTACATTACATCATTAGATGGCAGCAAAGACTGTTTTTAAGAGTGAGTCAGTAGCAAAGACTTTTATATTGAAAGGGACTGAAACAAGGACGTTGTTTTTACTTTAAACAACTAGCTCTGTCATGGGAAATCCCCATGACTCAAACTGATTTTGTGATTATAAGATTGACATGAAGACTATCAGCTAGATGCAGGTAATACACTCGCGTAGTCGATCTCTCTCTCTCTCTCTCTCTCTCTCTCTCTCTCTCTCTCTCTCTCTCTCATAATACTCTACATAATACAATAAGCTTCATCGAAGCGACTCAACGTTCCTTCGTTACTAGTTCTGAAGTGACGTTTTAGAATTAGTAACGGAGGCTTGGGCTCAACTGTTAAACTGTAAACTTGAGATTTGAATCCGTGGCGGAAGGAAGTAGTTCTGCACAAAAGAGGGTTATAAAGACACTCCGTTGTTGTTTCTTTACTCACTTGTGTCATCGAACTGTATAAACGCAATATCACACTCGTAGCCATGCAAAAAAAATTTTTTTTCAGAAAAATCGCAATTAGATTTGCAGCCCAATTCTATGCCGTTAGCAATGCTGTATACACCGTGATTTAACATTTCCTTGCCTCTGGTTTTCAGTCTCTCTTGTCCATTCGTCAAGATGACAAGGTGGTATGCCCCAGGACCAAAGAGGTTTTCAACTTTTCCCAGGCCGAGAAGGTTTACATTATGTGATGCGAGCTCCACAAAACTTCTGGAACGTTACTTTGCGGCGCCATCATAGGCTGGGTGAATTTCATGTTGACGTCATTTGTCCAAGGGTGTCAATGCTTCAGCCCTTGTTCCACGCAAGTGAAATTCATTGACAATATGCCCTTGCCCTCAACCAGCCTACAAGACCTTCACAATGGAGTTGTTCTGCGCAAAACGGACTATTGTGATGAGGGAGTTTTTTTGGTTGGTGTTTTTAAAATGGTTGATAGTTTGGCATTTATTTATCTGGTTTCTTTTCAATAGTGTAAAACAAACCAGCACGACTCCATACCAATTTATCTCAAAGGAGCTCCTGCCTTGTAGTGTGTTAACAAAATGAATTATTCATTTTTGTTTTTTTGAACAAGGGCACCCATTTAGGTCATTATTTTTAGATAGATTGTGAGTAGGTAGTTGTAGAGAACACTCTATGCCTTGCTTTTGCACCTGTGAAATCTGTGACATGCATTTATGTTAATATGATATTTTGACTGACATCCTCAGTTTATGAGGTAACATGTTAAAAAAAAAGCTGTAGCATTTATAGCAATACTGCTCTGCTCTGATGTACAGACTTGAAAGATACAACAGTGTTTCAGGCTTTTGTTAAAGAATCACATTAGTTTACACTTTAACAGTACGTACTATATGGACTTCTTATATCATCATCATTCATCAAATAAAACTTTCTGTGTATGACCAAAGTCCTTTTTGGACTAGTATGCAAGATTGAATTCTGATGGATATGCCTACATTTTTCTTTTTTTTTTTCTTTTTTAATAACTAATGGTATGTTGTGTTATACAAAACAATATCACATGTTGATGTTAACTTCATGCTGCATTTAGTGCTGTTTTGTGACTAAAGGATCAATTGTAATATTGTAAAGCAGTTTTTGGTGCTTTGGATCTCAGGGTAGGTCCAAATCTTGCACAGTTTATTACATGGCGGAAGTTTGATACCCCCCTTATGTGAGGTTTCTTCTGCTGCAAAACTGATTAATATGGATCTTACATTAGAATTTCCCAATTCATTGTGTGTATACAGTCATTTTGAGCACAATTTTCAAAGCAGGATATTAGGGAAAAAAAAGGTTTTGATAATGTTCCCCATGCACAAAACCCCAGAAAGTCTCAGGTTTCACAGGATCAACAGCAGGTAACCAATGGAGGGGGGCTGTCAATTAAAGGCCCTCTGGTATTTTAGTTTCACTTTAATGTGCACCAACATCCCTTCCTGTTGGAAATGATTCTCCATGTGTTTAACTGTAATTGTGGAAAGACTTGCTTAGAAACTGCGCATGCATGTGTATTTTGGTAGGGTAGATGGGTTGTTCGTGTCGAATTGCCAATAAAGATTGATTTGATTATATATTGTCTTTGTCTGTCTGAAAAACAAGGTTGAACTCCCAGTAGGGAAAATTAAGATTTCTTACATGTTCGCAATAAAGTTAAAGAGTACCACAGCTATTACAAACCTGATTCCAAAAAAGTTGGGACACTGTACAAATTGTGAATAAAAACAATGCAATGATGTGGAAATTTCAAACTTCAATATTTTATTCAGAATACAACATAGATGACATATCAAATGTTTAAACTGAGAAAATGTATCATTTTAAGGGAAAAATAAGTTGATTTTAAATTTCATGGCATCAACACATCTCAAAAAAGTTGGGACAAGGCCATGTTTACCACTGTGTGGCATCCCCTCTTCTTTTTATAACAGTCTGCAAACGTCTGGGGACTGAGGAGACAAGTTGCTCAAGTTTAGGAATAGGAATGTTGTCCCATTCTTGTCTAATACAGGCTTCTAGTTGCTCAACTGTCTTAGGTCTTCTTTGTCGCATCTTCCTCTTTATGATGCGCCAAATGTTTCCTATGGGTGAAAGATCTGGACTGCAGGCTGGCCATTTCAGTACCCGGATCCTTCTTCTACGCAGCCATGATGTTGTAATTGATGCAGTATGTGGTCTGGCATTGTCATGTTGGAAAATGCAAGGTCTTCCCTGAAAGAGACGACGTCTGGATGGGAGCATATGTTGTTCTAGAACTTGGATATACCTTTCAGCATTGATGGTGCCTTTCCAGATGTGTAAGCTGCCCATGCCACACACACTCATGCAACCCCATACCATCAGAGATGCAGGCTTCTGAACTGAGCGCTGATAACAACTTGGGTTGTCCTTGTCCTCTTTAGTCCGGATGACATGGCGTCCCAGTTTTCCAAAAAGAACTTCAAATTTTGATTCGTCTGACCACAGAACAGTTTTCCACTTTGCCACAGTCCATTTTAAATGAGCCTTGGCCCAGAGAAAACACCTGCGCTTCTGGATCATGTTTAGATATGGCTTCTTTTTTGACCTATAGAGTTTTAGCCGGCAACGGCGAATGGCACGGTGGATTGTGTTCACCGACAATGTTTTCTGGAAGTATTCCTGAGCCCATGTTGTGATTCCCATTACAGTAGCATTCCTGTATGTGATGCAGTGCCGTCTAAGGGCCCGAAGATCACGGGCATCCAGTATGGTTTTTCCGGCCTTGACCCTTACGCACAGAGATTGTTCCAGATTCTCTGAATCTTTGGATGATATTATGCACTGTAGATGATGATAACTTCAAACTCTTTGCAATTTTCCTCTGAGAAACTCCTTTCTGATATTGCTCCACTATTTTTCGCCGCAGCATTGGGGGAATTGGTGATCCTCTGCCCATCTTGACTTCTGAGAGACACTGCCACTCTGAGAGGCTCTTTTTATACCCAATCATGTTGTCAATTGACCTAATAAGTTGCAAATTGATCCTCCAGCTGTTCCTTATATGTACATTTAACTTTTCCGGCCTCTTATTGCTACCTGTCCCAACTTTTTTGGAATGTGTAGCTCTCATGAAATCCGAAATGAGCCAATATTTGGCATGACATTTCAAAATGTCTCACTTTCAACATTTGATATGTTATCTATATTCTATTGTGAATAAAATATAAGTTTATGAGATTTGTAAATTATTGCATTCCTTTTTTATTCACAATTTGTACAGTGTCCCAACTTTTTTGGAATCGGGTTTGTATTTAACACATATGAGAAATAGTAATATAAATATATAGAGTAAAATATACTTTTTTACCTTCTAAATTGGGAGCAGGTATGTTGTTGTATAACTAGTCAAGTCACCTTTATTTATACAGCACTTTATACAATACAGATTGTTTCAAAGCAGCTTTACAGTGATAACAGGAAAATGCTGCTTGTGGGCTGTTGTTCAGCTGAAGTCAGTTCAGTGTTGATTCAGTTCCATTGTAAAGATCATCAATTTTGCCAAAAAAAAAATCATCGTCCAGCTCAGTTCAGTTCTCATTCAGCTGCGTCAGTACAGGCCTCAAATACATTATATTGCCAAAAGTATTGGGACACCCCTACAAATCATTGAATTCAGGTGTTTCAATCACTTCCATGGCCACAGGTGTATAAAATCAAGCACCTAGGCATGCAGACTGCTTCTACAAACATTTGTGAAAGAATGGGTCGCTTTCAGGAGCTCAGTGAATTCAAGCGTGGTAGGGTGATAGGTTGCCGCCTGTGCAATAAGTCCATTCGTGAAATTTCCTCACTACTAAATATTCCACAGTCAACTGTTAGTGGTATTATAACAAAGTGGAAGCAACTGGGAACAATAGCAACTCGGCCACGAAGTGGTAGGCCACAAAAAAAACAGAGTGCACAGAAGTCACCAACTTTCTGCAGAGTCAATAGCTACAGACCTCCAAATTTTGTGTGGCCTTCAGATTAGCTCAAGAACAATGCGTAGAGAGCTTCATGGAATGGGTTTCCATGGCCGAGCAGCTGCATCCAAGCCTTACATCACCAAGTGCAATGCAAAGCGTCGGATGCAGTGGAGTAAAGCATGCCGCCACTGGACTCTAGAGCAGTGGAGACGTGTTCTCTGGAGTGACCAATCACGCTTCTCTGTCTGGCAATCCGATGGACGAGTCTGGGTTTGGCGGTTGCCAGGAGAACGGTACTTGCCTGACTGCATTGTGCCAAGTGTAAAGTTTGGTGGAGGGGGGATTATGTAAGGGGTTGTTTTTCAGGGGTTGGGCTTGGCCCCTTAGTTCCAGTGAAAGGTACTCTTAATGCTTCAGCATACCAAGACATTTTGGACAATTTCATGCTCCCAACTTTGTGGGAAAAGTTTGGGGATGGCCCCTTTCTGTTCCAACATGACTGCGCACCAGTGCACAAAGCAAGGTCCATAAAGACACGGATGAGTGAGTTTGGTGTGGAGGAACTTGACTTGCCTGCACAGAGTCCTGACCTCAACCCGATAAAACAGCTTTGGGATGAATTAGAGCGGAGACTGTGAGCCAGGCCTTCTCGTCCAACATCAGTGCCTGACCTCACAAATGCACTTCTAGAAGAATGGTCAAAAATTCCCATAAACACACTCCTAAACCTTGTGGAAAGCCTTCCCAGAAGAATTAAAGCTGTTATAGCTGCAAAGGGTGGGCCAACTCCATATTAAACCCTACGGATTAAGAATGGGATGTCATTAAAGTTCATGTGCATGTAAACGCAGGCGTACCCAAAACTTTTGGCAATATAGTGTATGTACAGGCCTTCACAGGGAATGTAGACACTAGACATGTCTCTGCTGACATTCAGAGCTGTGTTTTAGTCGTGTCTAGGTGCAGGTCCACAATCTATAGCGTTCACATTACAGAATTTTAACTCACACACTAAAACGTACTAAAATACTAACGATACTAACTGTACAATAATTTTGTTTATTTCCCCCAAGTAAACGATTGTGAGTTCCCTTTTGTCACGACCGAAAAGTTTCGTTGTGACAATTTTAGATACTTTTGAGCCTAGCTCAAAGATGCTAATCAGCACAGCACATGTTAGCTAGCACAGTTCTGAACAGTTGTACACACTTGTTATGTTACATCGCATGAATTGGGCGTATCAGTTGCATTGCACGATCAAAAACAACCTGTTCCCAAACTGTAATGCCATGTGGAAAGATTATGTTTATTCACTCTAAAACCAAACGACCATTTAGCTTTATCAATATCAATAAGCTAAATAAATCAGCACTGTGACACAGATACTTTAAACTACATAGTATTTTTAATAGCATTTTGTAGCATACATTGTATTGTATTGTCCACATAGAATTGCACAGATGCACTTTTACTCAATGTCCCATGTAAATAAATAAATAAATAAACAAATAAAGATTTTAATGTAAAAGCTTTTTTGATATAATGTTAAAAGAAGCTCCTTCCGTGACAGCAGTTCATTTCTAACATTTATATCATGCACCCTGGAAGGTTATATGAGGTTTCACAACACTGTTGATCATGATCAATGATAAAGTCACTTCACCAGTCAAACTTAATCAAAAGTGCCCCTCAACAATTATCATCAATAGTATTGTGGTCAATAAAAAAGAATTTGAATTATAATTAATATGACAACGTGTACAAAACAGTAACAAAGCGTTCAAAAGTCGGAAATCGCGTTTATTTTTTTACGTATCTGTCAGATATCGTTGCCATGACGCGTTGCTATGGGTGTCTTGCTTGACTGCTCATTCTGACACTGCCTCCTCTGTATTTTTTTCTTTTTGTTGTAATTATTCTGCTCATTGTTAAAATAAAATAAGTTTGTATCAGTATCATATTCATAATTGTGACCAAACTGCTGTTTAAAAACAGCGGTCGAGAACCTCTAGGCTCGCGAGCCATATGGGTTATTCAGTGAATGCCTGTGGCTTGACCGCAAGAGAAAACAAGCCAAACAATCACGATTTTTAATCGTGATTTTTCATCATTAATCAAAGCTATTATGCGAAATGTAGGCTGTCAAGAAGGAGGCAAGAGAGGCAGTGTCTCCTCAAAAAACTGGATAAGACAATAATCGATATTACAAAATAAAACATTATAAATATTAAAAAATGTGATATTAAAAAGTGTAAAAATTGCTCGTTTAATAAAGTAACCGTGTCCAACAGCGACACCCGCAGGTAAAGTTACAGCAGGTTGTCTGAGCTGTCTTTTAACAGACCCGCCAAATTCGCGCTATGATTGGATATGATCGGTTATGGTTGGATATGATTGGTTCACGTGATAAATCCCACCTCTTGATTTCGTGCGCGTTCTCGAATCGGCCTAAAGACTAATTGAAAAGTAAGCAAACAGCTAAGGCCATTTGGATATCACCGCTTTATGTCACGTCAAAATCAAACCTGAAATGGCCTGAAAACATGATGACTGTGGGGGTTTTAGTGAGCAATCAGTTTGGGGAAATTAAAGATACATCTTCGTTTCTGTCTTTGACATTCAGTGTTTACTGAGTTTGATGTAAATAACTTGACTTAAAAAGAAAAGCTAAACATTAGTTTACAAATAAAATATATTGTTTAAATTGTTACTGCCTTTAGTTATTATTTTGGAATAAATGTAAAAATGTGTAAAAACACTAATTGGATGAAATTTAATAAATAGAACATTACATAGCGTAAAAATAGAAAATGGAATTGTATTTGGTCTTTCTTTTTTGTGTAGCCTGATGTTTATTTAACCAGGAAAATGAAGTGTAACAGGGACATATATTTATATTTGATATGTAAAAAAAAAAAAAAAAAATGTCAGAACTTCGCTTCCTCATTTTAAAACACCACCGCACACCACTATATAAAGCTATGCCCATTTTTTTACATTTGAGCCCCTGCCGCTGAACTCTCTGCACGTCCCTGCACTTCACATTTCACATTATATACAGATATTAACTAATATGTAGTTTCCAAATTCAGCGAGGCTTCTGATACTCACGGTAGTACACTTTAACGTTGATGAATGCAATAAAACGTGTTTAATTTAGTTCTTGTAAATTAACATAACATCTCCGTCGTGGATATAATTGAAGCATCTGTTTTTAGCCAAGTTGGTCATGTTTTGCGGCAGATTCGTCCCAGCTCGTTCTCATTAAAAATAAATACGGTGTAAACATAGACGGTTGGCCACTCATATATTTGCTTAACAATATTATTATTACTTTTAACTGCCCACTATTCGTGTTCATAAAAATGCGTAATATGCAATAGATGAACACACGATAGGGCATGTTTTCATTGTGCGCTGTTGTTGTCAGCTCAACTTCATTGGATGGGACTTCAGAAGCGCGCCTCTGGGTTCTTCTGCGCGCGACTGTGACGTCACAGTCGCGCGTGACTGTGACGTCACAGTCGCGCGTGACGTCACAGCAGAACTCGGCAGCTGCATATATAAAGCCGCGCAAGCAGGATTCCCTCTGTTGGTGCGTTTTCCTCTGCTGTGATTTCTTCTGAAGGAGTGACTGAACACTTGTCGCAAAACAAAATGTCTTTGCGAAAAGAAGAATGGACGTCTTTTTTCCCCCTCATAATTGTACATTATAACTCGCAATTGCGAGTTTATATCTCACAATTCTCAGTAAAGTAAAAATTGAGATAAAAAGTCGCAATTACTTTTTAGAAATTAAATAGAAATTACTTAACATGAAACTTGAAAACAGTCGTGGATTATCCAGGTAACAACAGACAGTTAAGATTCAAGGATATGTAATTTTTAATGTGGCAATTTGTATAAATTCAGTAATTTTGTCTTTTGGAGTATATGTAAACATCTGTTCACAGCCTATATGTAAACAGCCTATTCAGGACAGTAGCCTACTAAATAACAGTAACATGCAATTTTCATGATCCCAGATCCCTCTCATCTTGTTAAAATGATTAAAATATTGCATATTCTGCAAGGGGTATGAATTTTGTGAGCACGACTGTATCTTAGGATGCTTTTGCAGACTGTCAGAGTCTGAGAATCACCAATCGCTGTTTACATTTATTGCCCGTTACGGTTTACATTAATGTTTAAATGAAATAAATGACAAAGTAATCACTTTGGTAATCTAAAATACTTTTCGGATGTAACTGTAATTTGATTACCACCCATTTAAAATGTAACTGTAATGAAATACAGTTACTCAAATTTTGTATATCTTAAATACTGAACTAATAAGTTACATTTTTTGTATTTCGTCACTCCCCAACCCTGTCTATGCTTTATCTCGTGCTTTCTTTAGATGGACATAGATGATAGAGACTATGGGAACACTGAAATGGTATTGCAATTACTAGGTCTTGGAGCAACATACCAATTGACAAACCGCTTTGGTTACACACCTCTACATCTTGCTATAAAAAAACAAGTGGTTTTAATTATTTAATTTAAGTAGCCTATATTTCATTTTTTACACCATTACCTTGCATATGCCAGGCACTATGACACGATCAAGTTTTTGATACGGCACGGAGCCACAGTAACTCAACATCCTGTGCGAATGGCCATGGATCTTATCAAGTCAGTCTTTCAAACAACAAATTGCCAGTTTGTTGTGGACATTTGCATTCAAATGTCCACTCATATTTAGGGCAGTTCGGGCTAAAGACTATAGGCTTGTTCATGCATGGTACTTGGCTGACAGACTAGTGTTGTTTTTGGCGGCCTGTTTTAATTTTAGTTTTAGTCTAGTCTTTGTGTCAAGCTGTCGTTTTAGTCACGTTCATACTCTTTTTAGTCTAGTCAAGTTTCAGTCGACTAAAAGTCTGAGCATTTTAGTCTTATTTTAGTCAGAATTATCCATGACTATTTTCATCTAGTTTTAGTCAATGAAAATTGTATTTTAGTCTCTTTTTAGTAATGCAATTCTATTTAACCCAGTCAATATAGTATAAGTACCTAGTAGTATAGACGAAACCAAAATCTTCTTTTAGCCAAACCCATCTTATTATATTATTGTTACCTTATAGACTCAAGAATACATCCATTCCAGTGAGGACGGTCTGATTTGAATTTACAACATATTTATTTTACCAACCAAACATGTTAGAAGTACACACACATAAATTTAAATAAAATAAATAAAAACATTGAGATGCCTCTTATTTCTCGCCATCTTTTTCCACAACACATTCCGTTTTCTTTTCCACTTCTATGTAATGAAAGTTTTTCCAAATGTCGTTTCTTCTTTTTCTCCCAAAAGCCCTATTCGGATCCTAACTGTTTCTCACGTGGAAGTCCGTAAAAATAAATTCGTATGGCACCTCAGTGATAAAACTCGTGCATTCGGATGGTGATTTATTCACGGTGGAGGAGCGAGTTTTGTGATCCTGCGCACCTGGGGAACCTGCTCACGTGGTCAATAACATGATTGTATGCTGTAAATAAAATGTCATATGCTTGGTATAATAAGAATAAATGAATATTTAATTTAATAATAGGAAAATAATATCCTAATAATTATTTATTTAAATCTGTTTAAAAATAGGAAGATATAAGCGCACATTCTAGTTAAAATGGTTTTCTGTCTTGTATTTTATCTCAAAATAAAGGATGTCATTTTATTCCACATGGAAACGAGCGGAAATAAGTTAATACAGCCTCTTATTTACATGAGGTAAACATAATGCTGCTTGGTTATTTTAACATATATAACTGCTGTCGTAATAACGGCCCATTTCAAATGTTTACGTGCTTTTATTTTTATTTTTTGAGCGGTGATGAAATATATTGCTTTTGTAAATACTTGCCAGCATTTCAGTAATACAAGTCTAGATCTTTAAAATGCATCCAAATTACAGCGAAGCGCAACCGTACGGTGCTCTGCAGGGGTCAAAAAGGATATTATAAACTGAATGTTGAAGTGATATATTCTTGAAAACTCAGAGATGTGGATTCGGACGGCAATTAAATCACCACACGACCTTGGTGTTTGTCTAAAAACAGTAGGTAATTCGGCCGGGGTGGTGGGAGAAAAACACTGACATTCTGGATTCGGACGGCAATAAAATCACAGACAGCCCCTGTAAATGATGAAAATACCTTACGACCCCACGAGAAACAATTACCGTCCGAATAGGGCTAAAGACGAACCCCGGCTGACCGGCCATCGGTCCCTTTCTCTGTGTCAGACTTAACTCTGTTTGTTGTCGTTTACGATAACTCACCGCAGCTGCATCTTCTAAATAATGCCGCGAGAGGGGCTTGAAGAGAGTGACGTCGCCTGCGTCTGCGCAGTGCGACCTGATGCAGTCCCTGAAGTGAGACTCAGAAATACTGCAAAATAATAATGATAACGCGACTAAACGAGACGAAATAACGTTATAACATTTCGTCTCATCTCGTTTTGGTCAACGAAAATGAAGAGACATTTTAGCATAGTTTTTATTTTGTAAACCACATTTAGTCTCGCTTTTATTCGTCAACAATATTGCATTATACATTTAATTATAGTCATCGTCACATGACCAGCATTTACGTTGCGTCTCGTCTCGTCACGTGATAAAGGTTCGTTGACGATGATATTTAGTCATAATTTTCGTTGACGAAAGCAGCACTAGTACAGACATGAACCAGCGTGATTACAATGGACAGACTGCTTTACATGCAGCAGTGGAGAAGAGGAACGAGCTCATGGTGTCCAAACTTCTTCAATATGGCACTTCCCCAGAGGTATAATAAAAGTAGATTTTTGTTAACATAGTGAACATTATGAATGCATATTCTGTTTTTTTACTATTCTGATTGGTTGCAAGTCAAACAAGTCAAATATTTAACCCTTATGCTCTCCTGTTGCTGTAGCACTCCCTTCCCTCGCGGGTCAAAATGACCCGAGGCCCTAAAATTATACTTATTAATTTTTTTTTTTTTTTGTCCAGAAAGCTTATATTATTTCATTTTGATATTTTTTTCCTTCATTTTTTTACTGCAATTTTGGGGAGATTTTGTTGTTTTTTATTTTATCTACCTCTAAATTACTAGACTTTATCAATGATTTAATAATAATTTAAGCACATTCTTCACATTCTTTCAACTTAAAGCCAAAACCATTACGTGCAAAAACAGCTCAAAAAGTTGCATATTGGGGGCCCTATCATACACCCGGCGCAATGCGGCGCCATGTTTTTTTGCTAGTTTCAGCCCGACGCAGTTATCATTTTGACGTCCAGAGTCACGTTGTTTAAATAGTAAATGCACTCGCGGCCATCTGTTCACCCATGGGCGTGCTGGTCTGAAAACGAGGTGTGTTCAGGCGCATTGTTGTTGTGTTGCTATTTTGAAGAACTGAAAACGACTGCGCCACTGACCAACAAAAACCTGGTCTAAAGTAAAAAGCACAGTATTTTTTTGTTATTTTAAGGGCACGTTAGTAATATGCGCCTATAGGCGGGTGCACAACGCGCGTACACTCCGCTCTGCGCAATTGGCTTTTAAAGAGAATGGGAGACTCTGATTGGTTTATTGCACGTACTCCCGAAACACACCCATGACTCATTAAGAGACTATAGGTACAACCCTTCTGGACCATGCACCTGGCGCGCAGACCATTTTTCCCGTCGTTAAACTAGCAGAAGTGTATTCGGACACACCCTAAGTGCACCTGCACCATGCTCTTCAGACCATGCGCTCAGTTCGTTAAAATAGGGCCCTGGGTGTCCTTGCCAACCTCTTGTGGAAAAAAAATATAACATGATATTGACTTCTGCCACTAGATTTCTTTATAGCTCAATATGGAGCTAACAAACTGTTCCCCTGGGTCCTAAAGTCAGTTTTTTTCTTCAGTATGCATTCAGTTATATATTTAGACATTATTAAATAATATTTTTGGGAAAGTTTTTGCATTTTTAGTTTTAATTTTGGGTAGGGATGGGCGATATGGCCAAAACATCATAGCTCTGTTTTTTATTTTTTGGCTGAATGGCGATATACGGTATATATCCTGGTATTTTTTTAAATTTGGATAAAAAAATCTGTTATTTCACATCCTGCCCAACATTGTCATATAAAGTTCATATTGAAGGTTATTAAAACTTAAATGAATGTAATGCTATATATTATGTGCAAAAAGGGGGTTAAAATCACATTGCATTCTAACTTTGTAACGTTACAATCTAAAAACAAAAGTAATGATTTTATTTTTAAATTCACTAAAAATGAAAATAAAAACAAAAGCACAGACTAATTATATCTGATTACCCCATCACAATAGTCACTTTAGAATTACTGCTATCATACAAATACACTTGTAGGTTTAAAAATCTACATATGGCACATATTGTCTAACAACAAATATTTTATATCATGTATATTTTAGTAAGAGAATTATTGCCCTCCCTCCGTTTGGCGCGCATTCGTGTGGCGGCGCTTGTTCATGGAAGTCTGTGAAGTTTAGCATGTCTCATGTTGAGGACAAATTGGATTATGCACCTCCCCGCAGCTGCTCACTCTGCGTCCTTCGCTATTTTTCAGATGCGCTCGCAAACCACTGTACACTCACCTAAAGGATTATTAGGAACACCTGTTCAATTTCTCATTAATGCAATTATCTAATCAACCAATCACATGGCAGTTGCTTCAATGCATTTAGGGGTGTGGTCCTGGTCAAGACAATCTCCTGAACTCCAAACTGAATGTCAGAATGGGAAAGAAAGGTGATTTAAGCAATTTTGAGCGTGGCATGGTTGTTGGTGCCAGACGGGCCGGTCTGAGTATTTCACAATCTGCTCAGTTACTGGGATTTTCACGCACAACCATTTCTAGAGTTTACAAAGAATGGTGTGAAAAGGGAAAAACATCCAGTATGCGGCAGTCCTGTGGGCGAAAATGCCTTGTTGATGCTAGAGGTCAGAGGAGAATGGGCCGACTGATTCAAGCTGATAGAAGAGCAACTTTGACTGAAATAACCACTCGTTACAACCTAGGTATGCAGCAAAGCATTTGTGAAGCCACAACACGCACAACCTTGAGGCGGATGGGCTACAACAGCAGAAGACCCCACCGGGTACCACTCATCTCCACTACAAATAGGAAAAAGAGGCTACAATTTGCACGAGCTCACCAAAATTGGACAGTTGAAGACTGGAAAAATGTTGCCTGGTCTGATGAGTCTCGATTTCTGTTGAGACATTCAGATGGTAGAGTCAGAATTTGGCGTAAACAGAATGAGAACATGGATCCATCATGCCTTGTTACCACTGTGCAGGCTGGTGGTGGTGGTGTAATGGTGTGGGGGATGTTTTCTTGGCACACTTTAGGCCCCTTAGTGCCAATTGGGCATCGTTTAAATGCCACGGCCTACCTGAGCATTGTTTCTGACCATGTCCATCCCTTTATGACCACCATGTACCCATCCTCTGATGGCTACTTCCAGCAGGATAACGCACCATGTCACAAAGCTCGAATCATTTCAAATTGGTTTCTTGAACATGACAATGAGTTCACTGTACTAAAATGGCCCCCACAGTCACCAGATCTCAACCCAATAGAGCATCTTTGGGATGTGGTGGAACGGGAGCTTCGTGCCCTGGATGTGCATCCCACAAATCTCCATCAACTGCAAGATGCTATCCTATCAATATGGGCCAACATTTCTAAAGAATGCTTTCAGCACCTTGTTGAATCAATGCCACGTAGAATTAAGGCAGTTCTGAAGGCGAAAGGGGGTCAAACACAGTATTAGTATGGTGTTCCTAATAATCCTTTAGGTGAGTGTATATCGATATAAACGGTATTGCTTCATTCCATATAGTTCATTAAAAAATATGTCAATATATTGTACAAACTCGATATACCGCCCAGTCCTAATTTTGAGCATTTTTTAGGTGGACAGCAGGAGGGGGTGTGGGGGGGGGGGAGTTCTGCACTGTAAATGTGTTCAAATCTAACCATTTCATATCTGCGTGCAGTCTGCAATGTGAATGATTGATTTTTATTAGAAAAAATTAAAAAAAAAAACATTGCCCCAGTTATTTGTGTATGTATGCATGTGAGTGTCTCATGCCTTCATTTGTGTGTGTGGTTGGTCTGGATTTTGGTCTGGATATAATTTTTTGGCACAGCTCCATTTTCCCCCATTTCCCATTCATACCTATGTGGGTCAAATTGACCCACGAGGGAAGGGAGTGCTACTATTTTTATTACAACCACATAAAGTCAATCCAGTCAATTTTTTTGTGTATTCCGAGTTAAAGTGCGACAATAGTCCTAAGGTCTTGGACCACTCCGATAAAAAAACAAAATTTTTAAAAATTTGAAGAGAGCATAAGCCATAACTGTCAGCCTGCAGCATGTATAATTTGTCTTTTCCCTATCAGATTGCTGATATTTGGGGAAGGACAGCAGCAGGTGAAGCAAGAAAGATTAACCTGCATGACATTTTGGTGCTCTTCAACCTTCCTATTTGAAACTCACCCTTCAGCATATCTTTTCAGTCTGCTGTGTAGAAACTCAAGACAGACCAGTTGACATCAGGTGCAAAAGCACATTACTTTTAAGCAATCAGTTCAACCCCCCTTAATGATTACACAAAAAAACAACTCAAATAAAATGTATCATTTATTTAAAATGCATTAAAACCAAAACTAATCCAGGGTCTGTTTGTCATTTTTGGTAGAACATTCTTTCTAGTACAATTAAGTGTACACATTGAGTGGTCAGTGGGGGTTGAACGACTTCAGATGTTTCTTAAGTGGACATTTATGTGAGTAAAGTCGAGTCAATTTTGCCATTTTGCTGGAAACAGGAGTGATCAGCGACAAGTCGATGTCAAGCTTAAAGCGTCATGGCAGAGCATTAAAGTCGACTAGTAAACTGTGCAACCCCTAGTTGTCAGGTCATCTTCAATATCTTTTGGTATCTTTGCATGTACATTTTGTATTATCCAGAACAAGTTGCTGTTGTTTGTTGTTGAGTTTAGTAGACATAGCTGGCGGTAAAGAGGGACTGTGTAGATGCTTGATCAGCCTGGCCTGAGGGTTTGTATTCGCCTTTTGATGCAAGACTATTGATCTGAAAAGGAAACAAAAAATCATCAACATGTGCCGCTTTATTTAATATGGTAGGCCTATAAACTGACAACACAATAGCTGCATTTCCACTGTCGGGCGAAAGGCGGGTGTGCTAGTGCGTGCCAGGGCCAGTCGTTTTTCCACTGTCACTTCTGGGGCTTGATCGGGCCTCCTCGGGGCCAGCGGTCAGGGTTTTTTGGCCTGCCTAATACCTTGGTCCAAAGCGGGCCAGCTCGGGCTTGAGGTGTGGTTAGGAACAAAGTTCATCTGTTTATCTGAGTCTGGAGACAGCAGCGCCGCGGAATGATTTCATATAGCTCAAAACTCACTTTCAGACAGCAGCGAGTGTTTGAAATAACTTCTGTTTGTGATTCGATGTGGATTCTGATCACCATATAAGGCAGAAATATTTATATGTGATGCAAAAGACTATGCGCGCTAACCATTCCTATAGTAAATATAGTAAATACGACCGCTTGAAGAAATCAGACAAATCATATAGACTATCACAATCATGTATTTATTTTATCTGTCATTATGTCTCGTCTCTATATATCTTTTTTTGGGAGCTTCCTCTGTTTCTCTGACTGATAATATAACTGTATTGGGACTGTCACTGGAGAGAGTGCTAAAGCTCCTCAGGTCGTACTTTTGGTGGAAAATTTGTAGAAAAGATCCTTCTTTCTAAATGTGATGTAAACATACTGTCCTGTGACTACAAAGAAACAGAAACAGACGCGACTGAATAAGCATGTGTGTCCTCTTTCTTTTGTGAAATAACGGTAAATACCACTTTATTTCTGTGGGACTAATGTGCAATCTTGACACAAATTAATTCATTATGATCAATGTATCACTTATTATTGTAAAACATCAATGCTTGGGCTTTAAATCTTTAAGTAAACAACAAAAATGCAAACAAACGGCCGCTTTTATATTTCCCACATGCAGTATTTTAAGTTTGACATTGGTTACCTTGGCACGTGTGACGAAGGCATCTTGTGCAGCCTTCTTGTTCGCTGCTTGTCCCTTCCATGCAGCAAGAGCCGAGGCCTGGAGAGCACGGCCATAAGAGAAGCTCAGCTTCCAGGGTCTGTGCAGGGGAAGCTGATTCATGGCATTCAGATTCAGAGAGGCCTCCTCCTCACTTTGACCACCAGAGAGGAAGCAGATGCCTGAGAACCAGAAGAGAGATGTTGAATGTTTGAAGAGCACTTAAATGGAGGCCTTCCTCTAATGACCAGGCGAGGACTGACATACCTGGTACAGCAGCTGGCACAGTGCGTCTGAGAGCAGTAACTGTTGCCATGGCAACCTCCTGAGGGGTGTACTTCTTGGTGCAGGAGTGTCCAGCGGTGACCATGTTTGGTTTGAGCAGAGTTCCCTCCAGATACACATGGTGGTCAGAGAGAGCCTTGTACACAGCCGCCAGGACCTTGGTTGCAATTTGTTGGGAGTTATTTTCAATGGATAATTTGGCATTTCTCTGCTTTAATCGTTTATTCTGGAAGGAAGCTTACCTTCTCAGTGGCGTATTGGCACCGTTGCAGATCATGATCTCCGTCTGGGAGGATCTCAGGCTCTACAATGGGAACCAAGCCATTCTAAAGGAATTGAGGAAGAATTAATCAGAAGAAAAGATCTTATAGCCAGTTTGGAAACAAAATAAACAAATTACTGGCACGCTGGCTATCAACTGTTCAGAGTCATGTAAAGGCTGTTTATGAATAATAAGTAGGATCGCATGAGCCAGTCACATTCTGTTAGACATACCTGTTGGCAAATGCTGGCATATCTGGCAAGAACATTAGCATTTTCAGCAATTGCGAGAGCAGAGGGGCAGCTGTCAGAGATCTTAAGTACACAACGCCACTTGGCAAAGTCACAACCATCCTTCTTGTACTGGGCACAGCGTTCAGACAGACCATCCAATCCTGAGTGAAACAGATCAGGCAAAAATAGCTTCCTTTAAAGGGGTCCTATTATGCTTTTTTACTTTTTCAACTTAAAGGTGCAATAGGTGATCTGGGTAATGCTAACTTTAGCCTGCTAGCATTGAAATCATACGATCCCACCCTCCCTGCAAATTGCCGTCCAAAGCCACGCCTCATTTGTTTGACCCTCCTAAGGCTGACGAACTTACACTGTTCCTGAACATTAAAACCCAAACGTTTATCTGTGTGCTGCACATTTTATGGAGAACAGCTTGTTTTCTGTAGCTTTTGTAAGCTCTCGCTTTTGTAAGATGGTTCACCGCTCCTTAGGAAAATTAGCCATGGTTTTGTGATCGATGACTGTTTGTATTACCATAGTTTTCCGACAAATATCACAATTAAATGGTGGATAACATTGTATCCATAATGTATAATAAAATTACAAAAAACATACCACTCTGAAACGTCCTGTGAAATCTGTGCTTGCAAAGTCTGTGCATGAAATCTGTTCTGCATGATCCTCTTGTTCGTTAGCAGGGCAGTACAATACAACATATATGCCGCACGTGCTATGAAAAAAATCAGTCTGTGCGATGAATACATTCAATACATTCAATTTGGAAATATTGGATTTTTTTTATAATAAGCCATTCAATGTGTTATTCAAATAATTTATAGTTTGCTATAATAGTCATTTAATAATCTGTGAAAATAATTATGGCTAATGAGTGGTCCTCTGCAGCCATCTACTGGTTATAACGGTAATTTTTTATGCCATTTTCATTTTAAAAGTGCTTGTTTACCAAAAGGTGGCTGGAATCGTCCACTATGCGTGGCATATTTTCCATGTCATCTCCATGAATGAAAATGAGAAATGTAGATCTTCTTTAAATTGAATTTTACTTAAGTTTAATGTTGTTGTGAGGTTGAATTGTAAATGGATGTTGTTTGGATTGTAGTCAGAGATATTGGGCTATATAAGCAATAAGTGTTATGTTCCTGCAGTTTGCCATTTTGGGCAAAGAAAGAAAATGTTTGTCTGGAAAGTTTTCTTGTTAAGGGTTATGATTTTGCGTGCCCTGTATGTGCCCTGTATTGCCAGTCACCTGCCTGTTTAAGCGACAAACTGTGCTACTTGTGGTTGATTTATGAGATGTACTGTACGTTTTATACTTGTGCTACAATTGTGCTGACCTGTACTACAAAACATTCAACCTCTGGCACCAGTGCTATGTGCAAAAAAAGTTAATGTACAGCTCTGGTTAACATTGCCAGGTCTGAATCAGGCTCAAATTGGTTTGAAATTGACACCATCATTAATATTTACACTAGAGAAGAACTTGCAGTTATGGAGGGGTGGGACATTTCCCAAACACATGCTAAGCGGTGCCAATCACAACACACTGGGCCAGCGAACCAATCACAGCACATTTCATTTTTTGGAAGGAGGAGCTTAATCGAAATTGGTGTGTTCGAGCCAGACTGGGGGGAGAGGGGCTGTAATAATGTAAAATATGTGAAAAATAATGTTTTGGGTTTTTTTTACAATCAAAAATTCAGGCATATTCTAGTACACCCCAAAAACAAAATCAAGACTTCGTAAAAGGGCATAATAGGACCCCTTTAAAATGGATACAAGTCAGGATAGATTATTGCCATGTTAAGAAGTATTTGAGTAAGAAAGTTACCCTGTGTGGTTGTCTCTCCATCTGTACCACCCAGGCCTGCTGTGCCTTTGTCCACCTTTATGCACAAAAACACAAAACTTTCATAACATTACTGCCAAAATTAGTGAGAAGACCTTGTGTTTGCATCCTTCTGTAACTACATCATGAATAAATGCATTAAAAACATGTTTAAACTAGGAAAATATCTTCAAAAATGCACCAAAACCTCACCTTGATGCCAACTACGATGCCCTTGTCCTTGACGACTTTTGGAAACAGAACTCCTTTGTCTGATTTGTGGTACAGTGTTTCATGGAAAAAGATGACACCACCAATACTTTCAGAGATAGACGTGTCTACAGAGAAGAGCAGGTCACGAAAACTACGACGGTTCTCTTCAGTGTTCTCCACATTTATCTTCTGAAAACGCTTTGCCATGGTGCCTAGAATATGAAACGAACATCTAAGAACATCTGGAAAGCGAGCTTACCATGACATATTAAAAAATACATTTCATTATTTATCACTATATCTTCAAGCTGATAGAGGAAACACACTAAGATAACACTGTTAATAACCATTTATAGTTCAGTTGAAGCACATTCATAACTTGCTGTTGATCAATTAGGACATTTTACATAAAGGTAGTACTAGACTATCCCAAGCAATAAGCTGCACATTCCTACCTGTGGACTCATCTGCAGCCAAGATGCCTTTTCCAGTTGCCACAATGCGCTGGGCAATTGTGGCAAGCTCCTTCTTCTGCTCCGTAGAGAGAGCTGGAAACTGATGCGTCATGCTGGTAAAAAGAGGAGCAGATGTAAAATATTTAGCTAAAATACTAAACCCATAATTTACAGAACTTCTGTTCTTCGGCTCACTGGGTTATTCACTCCTATCTGTAAATATCCATAATTTACAGAACTTCTGTTATTCGGCTCACTGGGTTATTCACTCCTATCTGTAAATATTTGGCCTAACTGTTGAACTTTAGTCCAGAGAAACACACTGGCTCCTCCCACTGAACAAACAAGTCCAGGGTTCACTCATCTGGAAGACCTGAAGATTTAGCAGTTTTCTTTGCAATTGTGTGCAAAAAGTTCCACACATTCGTGCAATATCATTAGGAACTGTACAGCAGTGTCTTTTATACACTGTACATTTATGAAATTTATGAATTGCCTCCCTTTTTCGCAGTACACGAAAATGACATGCGTAGATAAATTGCAAAATGCATTGCATGCGTTCATTCCTTAGATAATTTTGCACTTTCAAACCAATAAACATAGTCCTGAAATCAAATAAATCTTTGGGATTCTGTTCATGTGATTCATGACATGAATTAAATGGCAGAACTTAAATATTTAGCGACAATATTGCATAACACGTCTGCATGTCGACGTTTCAAAACAGATAACGTTTATCTATTAGTAGGTACTAGGCTATACCCTTCCAAACTACTACAGTGACATGTACACAGTTAATATTACTACTAATTTCGCAAGATGCGATGACAATACAACTAAAATCCTTACTTGAGTTGATTGGTCTGCAGGTAAGTAGCACTATATGAATAGATGAAGAGGTCTCTCCTCACTGACGCCGGTGGGTTTTAATGAATCGGGACCGAGCGATTCGAACAAGTCGGTATTTATGTGAGCCGAGCGCAGAAGTGATGCGAACGGGCGTGATCAGCCTCCGGTAACGCCATTGGCTGGGATATTGGACGGGTGTGTGAAAATATCTGCCTATATGTGGACTTTGGAAGAAGGTTTTTAACTCCAAAATGTCCATAATATGTAACACATATTTAAAACTATTTCTTTGGGAAACATTGGATGAACTGTGAAGCACATGGTTGGGAAACCTGAGATCTGAGATGAAGTTGATTTTCAGGTTCTTCAGTTTCCGCATTGCCCTTTCAAGCATGCTCACTTTGCAACCTTTCTGTGAAAATCACACTCTTTGTTGTATATTCAGGTACAAAATGTCTGGTAATGTATGTGATATTACATATGAAAGAAAACACGTTGGCAATAGTTTAACTTGTGCAAAATTAGATGACATGATACAAGGCCTGCTGTTGTGGGAGGTCAACACAGGGTGTTCTATTAAAGGGTAGTTCACCCAAAAATTAAAATTCTGTCATTTACTCATCCTCATGTTGTTCCAAACCTGTATGAGTTTCTTTCTTCTGCTGAACACAAAAGAAGATATTTTGAAGAATAACCTTTTATTCTCTTTTTATTAGGAATTTTGTCCTCTGTTGTGGACATCATATTTTAGTGAATTTCTTCGACATCATACATGTCACAGTTTTAATTTAATTAAATTTTTAGTCTGGATGTCCTGTAAAGAGCACATTCAGGGCTTTTCACAGATACCAAACATTTGGAATATTTTGTAATTATCATTTAAATCTGACTAGTTTTTGAATTGTTTGTCATAAATAAACATCTCAGGAAAATGTTATGGGGTTTCAAATCAAAATATGACTTTCTGTTACGAAACAGGGCATTGATTTCATACGTGTCCACTGTAGAGGACACCAGGACTTAAATCATGTTTATCAGACATTTTGGGAGACACAAGAAGTGAATAGGGAAAGAAAGTATATTTCAATATTTCTATGAAATATTAGATATTATTATGAAAATCTTTCCAATTACTACAACCATTATTACGCTTGTTTTTTCATTACATGTTGCCCCAAGAACACATTAATATGCAAATTAGATACAATGTATATAATGGGAAAACCCGCTTATGGCCATTTTACACATATATTCCATAAAGCAAAATTATATATCAAATCATTCTGTTATATCTTTCATAACATAGTTGAGAATCATCTTTGCACAAAGTTTGGTATAAGAAAATCCTGAAACCTAAAAATTGATTGGTGATTTAAAAAAAAAAAAAAATCCCATTGTTTTTGCCTATTCATGTCTATTAATGTCTTTTTATTTTTTTTAAAAATGGTGTCCTCTACAGAGGACATAGCATAACATATCATAAAATATCATTTTTCAAAAATGTTATTTTTCCATTTTTTTTCTTATGCTCTAAACAATGTAATGCCATGAAAAAAATACAAAATTCTCAAAACTTTTTTTCTTTGTCCTCAGGAAGATCTGGGTAACCAAACAGTTGATGGGCCCCATTGACTTCCATAGTATAGAAGAAGAAAAAAAAAATACATTGGAAGTAGATGGGGTCCATCAACTGTCTGGTTACACACATTCTTCAAAATATCTTCTTTTGTGTTCAGCAGAACAAAAACATTCATACAGGTTTGGAACAACTTGAGAGTGAGAAAATGACAACTTTCATTTTTGGGTGAACTATCCCTTTAACTGTGTTTGGATGTGCAGTGTGCAGAGCATTCATTTGATGCTTTTAAAGATGTTTTCACATACTTCACATACTTTCACAAACATTTCTTGTAAGAGAAACATCCTCAGTTGACACTTTATGTAAATTATACACTAAAAATAAAATATGCTTCTCTCTCTAACCCTTATATGTGTATGTGTGTGTGTTCTTGTATAACCTACATTGAGAGGACCAAATGTCCCCACAAAGTGAAAATTTTGACATTGTGCGGCAATTTGGTCAGGCCCCATGATAGAATATACAGTTTGTACAGATAAAAACCATTACGTCTATGGAAGGTCTATGTAAAGATATAAAAACAAGTTTGTGTGTGTGTGTGTGTGTGTGTGTGTGTGTGTGTGTGCTGGATGAGTGTGATTATGTCATTTTATCATTATATTTGATTATATCAAACTTGTCTGATTGCTGTGACGTCAGTCAAACACAGAAACTGTGTGCTGGTGGGGAGAATTACATCAACAGCAGTCGATTAAATAATTTTGGCAAACAAACAAGACGTGGTCTGATGAAAGGGTTTGAGTCACTCAGGCCAGTGATAAACTCGCAACATGATGAACACGAAGATTTCACAACATGGACTCTGAATTCAAAGGCGAGAGTCTGAAATGCACGCTCAAGGACAGAGTCGAAATAGTCATAGTTCGTGCACAGAGCGTGACACCAGAGTCCCTTTTACATTTCAGTTAAATGTTTTCTTATTTCTCAGTCATCATTACCCTATTATTATCAATGTTGAAAACAGTTTTTGCTGCATAATAATTAATATGCGTGTGGAATTCACAAAAATATTTACTTCGCTTGAATTAATTATCTTATAATATTTATGCTAAACAAGGCATCTCTTCTTGTTTCATCTTATTCGCTCACAAACAAAGATCATAGTAGTACGGTTAACCCTCTATGGTATGCATTGTATTCTATGATATTATGAAATAAGTTTTTATTAAATGAAATAGCTTCAGTCATACAAATCAAAACAAATTTTGGGGGGGTATTTAGGGAAACTTGGGAAAATTTTCTATATGGCAATGCTGTACCACAATAGAAAATGGTCAAAAAAGTAGTTTTTCTATAAAATTATGATTTTCTCTTCTATTTAAATGCACATTTCTTTTAGAAATTGATTGATTTATATACTTGGAACTCATGCAAACCAAAAATAAGTAGATCCCTATCATTTTACCTTCAAAATGGCTAACTCATCCTCACTCTCATCACATGGAAGAGCTAACTCTCTTCCTATTGCCCTTTCTGTAAATGTATTAATTTTCTGAAAAGAAGACATAATAACTATACTACAATAAACACTTCAAATAAATAAATAACTGCAATCATATTATTGATGCTACTATATATAAAAAATCCCAATGGGGAAATACATTTCTGCAATTCCACTGTGGTACAGCGTTGCCATATGGCAACATTGATATTTTCTCAATTTACAGTGAAACTATGTTAGACAAAGTTGATTTGTGAATAAAAATATCTAATTTACTTTCCAAAAGATGCTGTAAAAAAATCCCCCCCTGAGAAGAGATGTTTAGAAATGAGGTTAATAGAGCAATTTCTGGAGCACTTCAACCGGTGTCTTCCGTGTGAGGGTGACAGTGGGAAAGAGAGTTTTGGAAGGACATTCAAATGTCATTTGACTTAAAAACAGCACATCATTGGCTACCTTAATAATAATAATTTGTTACATTTATATAGCACTTTTCTGGGTACTCAAAGTGCTTTACATTTAGAAGGGGGAATCTCCTCAACCACCACCAATGTGCAGCATCCACCTGGATAATGCGACGGCAGCCATATTGCACCAGAACGCCCACCACACACCAGCTTATTTGTGGAGAGGAGACAGAGTGATGAAGCCAGTCAGTGTATGGGGATGATTAGGAGGCCATGATGGCCAGAGGCCACTGGGCAAATTTGGCCAGGATGCTGAGGTTATACCCCTACTCTTTTTCTGAAGGACATCCGGGGTTTTTTAATGACCACAGAGAGTCAGGACCTTGGTTTAATGTCTCATCCAAAGGACGGTGCTTGTTACAGTAAAGTGTCACTATACTGGGATGTTAGAACCCACACAGACCACAGAGTGAGCACCCCCTGCTGGCGTCACTAACACCTCTTCCAGCTGCAACCTATTTTTCCCAGGAGGTCTCCCATCCAGGTACTGACCAGGCTCAACCCTGCTTAGCTTCAGTGGGAAACCAGGGTGATATATCTTAGGGCCTGCCAATTAATTCCCATTGTGCAATATATTGTATATTTTTCTGAATAACAAGGAAATGAGTAGAAATTAATTCTTGCCATATGGCAACTCCGTACCATAAAGGGTTAAGTTGTGTTGTATAGTGATAATCGCACAGAACTAGGCCTGTAGTCGGTCCTACCACCATGCGGTGGCGCTGCGGTTCCGACGACAGCATCAGCTCAGCGCGCAGGAGAAGAAGAGAAGCTGCGCTCTGTTTCCGGGAGGTGGTTCGGCCGCTGGATGAAGCGCAACTGCTACATCCATAAAACCATTTCACAATCAATAGCAATCAAAGTTAGGTAAGAAATTAACAAAAACCTATTTAGTTAGAGCGTTATTAGATACTGCACAGTGCGTTTTCAGCGCGAGAGGCCTCTGCTCTCACAGGGCTTTCATAGACCAGTGTTGTGCTCGCCGCAGTTTAACAATAAACACACTTTCTTACATTCGTGTAACTGTATAATTTATTTATGACGCATACGAGTGTGTGCTAATGTGTCCACTAACAATAAAATACCATTGTATCTTATGAAATACCATGGAGTACCATGCCAATATATCTATAGTATATCATTGAGTACCATGGTATTTTTTAAGTACCATTAGTATCAGTGTATCATGCTACTAATACTTTAAGATTAATTAAGATTAGTACAATATTTAGTGCTACTTTAATACTGTTACTAAGAATAATTAAATCGTTATTATTATAACATCTTAAATGTGCAGATACCTCTATGTCAGGCATATTTAAATTGAAATAGCATAACTAAAGGGTTTAAAATATTACTATTAATATTATGTTATGATAATAATAAACAACCATTATAATTGTTATACAACATGCACAATAACAATAATATAAATTATTATATTATTAGCCTGTTGTTTAGAAGCATAACTTAAGTATTCGAACGTTTCCTGATTCCTTGATTCTCTTCATAGATTTTTTAACACCTGTGTTATTAATTTTCACACCATTCAGCAATAATACAGATGCTCTGCACTTTATAATCCATCAGTACTGTTGTGATTTATCGCATCGGCTCTGATGGTGTCGATCTCTCTCTTTTCCACAGTGAGGTACGTGATGTCAGGTCAGAAGCGCCCCAGTGATCCCAGTAGCTCTGCCACCCTCGGCTCTCCTCCAGAGAAGAAGAAGGGAGGTGAGGATGGAGAGGGTATGAGCACTGGATCAGGAGGAAGCACTGCTGTAGAAACCGTCATCAAACTGGGAGGAGGATCCAACCTGGTGAGATGCTCTTTTTGTGTGATTTGACCAGTTTTTTTTATTAGCTTTGCATTGATTTGCATCTCTTCTCGTTCAGTTTAATACATTTGCCTATTATTTAATCCAACTGAATTTAATGGTTAATCAATGAATCATTTGGTACACCTAAAGATTTCTATATATTGATTCTATAGACAATTTCTATAGAACTTGTTTGCAATTTCCGATATGGATTACCAAATGTAATGAATTCTTTTTACATAAGTGATATAGCTTAGATGATAACCACCACTATGTTCAAAGTGTGTGCACGAACATGTGAGTGAGAGAGAGAGAGAGAGATTTGCAGTTTGTGAACATAGAGTACAAGGGAGAGGAAACAGTCAATAACTGGGTTTCCATCCAAACGTGAAGTGAATCTTTCAAAAGTTTGCAAAAAAGAAAAAACAAACAAATGCGAATTAAATGCGTTTCCATCAAGTTGTGCAAACGGATGGCGGTGATATTGGTAACCTAGTAACCAACAGTAAATAAAACTCCCTCAGCTTAACTTTAACGTGAAAAACGCTTAACATGGCTTAAGAAAGTGGTATTAAAAGACCAAACTCAGTAAACAACAAATTAATAAAGTATATTATGTACAGAAAAGCAGATGAATCCAGAATATGAACGCAGAATATGAATATTTTCCTCCCATAGAAAACGCTTATAATGAGGCTTAATCGACCAACAGTTAGGCTATAAAAAAGACAAATATACATTATTAATAAAACACAGGCAGGTTTAGTGATTTAGTGAAAAACCAAATCTGTACTCACACTTAGATTGTCATAAACACAGAGGGATGACTATTCCAAAAAGCTCTCTCACCATGAACACAAATGTGCGTTCTTTCGTCATATTCTGGGCTCATCTGCTTTTCTGCACATAGAGTGGTGCAGGTATGACATCACTTTGTAGGCAAAACGCGGAAGCGAGTTAGCATTTTAGTACTTCTGGTTCCATCGTCCCGAAGTCAATGGGTTTTTTGAATGGGGTTTTGGTTAAATGGCTGAAATAAGGTCTGTGGTGAACACAAGCTCACGTTTTATTCTGTGACATAAAATATATCAGTATTACCCCACTCGTGATTTTTTGAAACTGTTACGTGTCTTGAAAAAGGCAGCTGCTAACAAGTGGCTAAATGAGGCTGTCGGGGAGATTAAACGTCATCACACCGAACAGGTAAACTCAGTCCGCTTTTACAGCCTGCATGGTTATGCTCATAATTGTGCTCTTATAAACTATTCTAACTCAAACGTTCTGGGAAAATGTTTTTAGATAAAAACTGAAAGAGTTGTCGGAAGCTTAGTGATGGTGACGTTGAATTTGTGGGACCGTGGTTTAGTCCGTTTATAGCACCTTTAGCTTTTTACTTCTGGCGACTGCATTTAGACTTCAAAATTTAATAAAAGTTGTGTTCATCTGTAATAACTATCTTGATGGACAAAATGTGTAAGTATCATAAACTTTTGTTGATCACAGAGCTTGTTTTTAGCGATAATCCTATTGGGTTTTTCTCAAGGGAACCAGTGCGATGCGAACTGCCGGTTGGCCGACAAAGTGACGTCATACCTGCACCACTCTATAGTATGCTTTATTAGTGTTGTGTTTACTGAGTTTGGTCTTTTAGTATCACTTTCTTAGTACATTGAGCCACGTTAAGTGTTTAAGAATGTCCCCATCAGGGGAAGCCGATTAGTCACGGGGGTTTAATGTTTGCTACGTCAGAATTTATTCGGCAAATGCGTTTCCATCTCCCATTATTCGCATGAACTCTTTTTTCAGAAAACACCTCAGGCGAGCATAAAAACTTTTTTGCGAAAGAAGGGATTTTTTGTGTGAAATTCTGCGGTTCCATCACTCGTTTCTGATGCGATTACTTCAAAATGCGCATAAAAACATGATGGAAACATAGCTAGTGACTGTGTAACATCAGATTGATCAGAGATGCATCAGAAGACAGATGGCATTAAATCCTCATGGCCGTTTCATACTTCATCACACCGTTTGATAACACACTAGATATATAACATTATGGATTCACTTACATAAGTTAGTTAATGTAATTGTATTTTGTAATGTGGCATCTGTAGCCTGTATTACTGTAATTAATTCAGAAACAAGGGTGATTTGAAACATGTATCTTGCATTATTTACTGTTGGATGGACTGATTGTTAAAAGTACTAAACTGAAAGATCATCATACTGTTGTGTTTCGGTGATTAAACCAAATGTTCTCATTACATATTACAACAATCTTGTGTTTGAAACAATGATTATGTAGAACTGAATGAAAGCATGAGATCAGGATTTGAAAGAATGACTAGCTGTGTTACAAGTGTGATCAGTTTGGATTTTTGTGCTATTTTTGAAAATGTACACCTTGTGAAAATAGTACCAAAGCGAATAAAAAAACTATATTACCTTTTTCAGTTTTTTTAATTTATGTACAGTCATGTGAAAATGTTAGGACACCCTATTGAATTCCATGGTTTTCTGTATCAGGACATAATAAAAAATCATCTAGTGCTTGGCAGGTCTTACAATTTGGAAAATAAAACCTCAGATGAACAACAACACATGACATATCATACTGTGTCATTATTTATTTAGCAAAAATAAAGTCAAGATGTAAAAACCATAAGTGGCAAAGTTAGGACACCCTATCATTCGATTGCCTGTAGATCCACTTTTAGCAGCAATAACTTGAAATAATCATTTTCTGCATGATTTATCAGTCTCTCACCTCATTCTGGAGGAATTTTGGTCCACTCTTTACAACATTGCTTCAGTTTGTTGAGGTTTGTGGGCATTTGTTTATGCACAGCTCTCGCCACAGCATTTCAGTCAGGATGAGGTCTGGACTTCGACTGGGCCATTGCAACACCTTCATTCTTTTCTTTTTCAGCCATTCTGTTGTAGATTTGCTGGTGATCTTCGGATCATTGTCCGGTTGCATGACCCAATTTTGTTCAAGCTTTAGCTGTCGGACAGATGGCCTCACATTTGACTCTAGAATACTTTGGTATACATGCATACATATAGTTCATGGTCGACTCAATGACTGTGAGGTGCCCAGGTCCTGTGGCTACAAAACAAGCCCAAAATCATCACCCCTCCACCAGCATGCTTGACTTTTGATATGAGGTGTTTGTGCTGATATGCTCTTTTGGTTTTCACCAAACTTGGCGCTGTCAATTATGGCCAAACATCTCCACTTTGGTCTCGTCCTTCCAAAGGACATTGTTCTAGAAGTCTTATGGTTTGTTCAGATGCAACTTTGCAAACCTAAGCCGTGCTGCCATGTTTTTTTAGAGAGAAGAGGCTTTCTCCTGGCAACCCTTCCAAACATGCCATACTTGACCCATCTTTTTCTAATTGTACTGTCATGAACTTTAACATTTAACGTTAACTGAGGCCTGTAGAGTGTGAGGTGTAGTTCTTGGGTTATCTGCAATTTTTCTGAGCATTACACAGTCTGATCTTGGGGTGAATTTGCTGGGACGTCCACTCATGGGAAGATTGGTGTCTGTTTTGAATGTCTTCCACTTGTGAATAATCTTCCTCACTGTAGAATGATCAAATTCAAATTGTTTGGAAATAGCCTTGTAACCCTTTGCAGATTGATGGCAGCAGCAATTGCTTCTCTAAGATCATTGCTGATGTCTTTCCTCCTTGGCATTGTGTTAACACACACCAGCAAACTGCCAGAACTTCAGCTTTTATAGAGGTGATCACACTTGCTGGTGATCAGTCAGTCAAAGGCATTTGATTAGCAGTGCCTGACCGTTACTTACCCTCTTAATTCCTATGTTAACAGTAAGGGTGTCCTAACTTTGTCACCCATGGCTTTTCCATTTTGGCTTTATTTTTGCTAAATAAATAATGACACAGTGTGATATGTCATGTGTTGTTGTTCATCTGAGGTTTTATTTTCCAAATTAAGACCTGCCAAGGACCAGATGATTTTTTTCATTATGTCCTGATACAGAAAACCATGGAATTCAATAGGGTGTCCTAACATTTTCACATGACTGTATATGTAAATGTCTTATATTTAATATTTGGATATGTTGGTTGCACTCCTGATTTTATTGTTTGTCTTGAACCTGTGTGAAAGAATGTGTGAGAGTGTTATGTAAAAATGAATTATGAATCTGTTCACTTCTGACTCCTGATTCTGGTCCCTTGTCCATTGGTTCCCACTGACACTGTATTTCGTTCTTGCAGGAAGAACAAGATATCAAAGCTCTGCAGATCAAAAACAGGAAGTTGGGAGAGGCCCTAGACCAAAGACAGGTAGATACACGGACTATTTATATATAGGGCCTAAAATTAACACATCACCAAGCACCATATGCGAGTAGAAATCGGCGTTGGTGAGTATATGAAACGGTGTCACTCCCCAGTTGGCCGGTAACATTTTTGTGAATTCTAACAATGCATGTATGTGAACGACGCTCGGGACAGTTGACGGGCCAGTGCCGCATCATCACAATAGTTTAACCCTTGACAATTTAAAGGGTTAGTTCACCCAAAAATGAACATTCTGTCATTAATTATTCACCCTCATGTCGTTCCAAACCCAGAAGACCTTCGTTCATCTTCAGAACACAAATGAAGATATTTTTGATGAAATCCGAGAGCTCTCTGACCCCTCCATAGACAGCAATTTAATTAACACTTTCAAAGTCCAGAAAGGTAGTAAAGACATCGTTAAAGTAGTCCATGTGACTACAGTGGTTCAACCTTAATTTTATGAAGTGACGAGAATACTTTTTGTGCAAAAAATAAATAAATAATTTCGTTCTAGCCTGTGTCAGTCTCCTACGCAGTTTACGTTGTAAAAACAGTGCAGCTCCCGCGTCATCACACGCATGCGTCGTGGTGCTCACGTGAACAGCATCGGCTGCTGTAGAACTCGAAAGCGCTGCACTGTTTACAACGTAAACTGCATAGGAGACTGACACAGGCTAGAACAAAATTGATGAATAAAGTCGTCATTTATTTTTTGCACACAAAAAGTAATCTTGTTGCTTCATAAAATTAAGGTTGAACCACTGTAGTCACATGGACTATTTTAACGATGTCTTTACTGCCTTTCTGGACCTTGAACGTGTTCATTAAATTGCTGTCTATGGAGGGGTCATAGAGCTCTCAGATTTCATCAAAAATATCTTCATTTGTGTTCTGAAGATGAACGAAGGTCTTCTGGGTTTGGAACGACATGAGGGTGAGTAATTAATGACAGAATTTTCATTTTTGGGTGAACTAACCCTTTAAATATTCAAGTGCAAAAAGACACGAAAGGGGGCTCATTCCGTTACTTGCGCACATCCGAAGCAAGCACCCAGAAAGCCACATCTCAGACAGACGTCTCAGACAGCGCACAAATACTAAACTGAGCTCTCTTTCATGTCTTGCACTTGAGTGGACAAATTCACAATTATGTCAAAAAAATATAGAGAGTATTCTAGTAAACATAGTCGGTTATGTCTTAAGTGAAGGTAAACAGTTGCAAAAGTAAACACGTGTACAGTATCAGTAGTATATTGGATCCGTGCATTCGCTCTTATCAGCCTAATATTCCTGCTGCTTTTAATGTTAATCAAACAAAGAAAAAATCACTCACTGCTCTTGACTAAATAACTTTAATAATGATTAATTAATAAGGATGTTAAATTTATACAGTGAAGACTATGCAATTTGCATACTTTTTTTCAATTTCTGTACCTGAAAACTACTGTTAGACCTACCTGAAAAACCTGAAAAGCACTTTTTCATTTTTATCTTTATATTGTATTTATTTGTGCTTTTGCTTGTAATTTGATTATTTGTTCTTATTTTATTACTGACTGTTTACTTGTATTTAATGTTTTAAATTTATATTAGGCTAGTAGTTTTAGCTATCGAAAATTGGAATAGGTATCGAAATTTAGGTATTGAAAGTCACCGGCCATTGGCATGTGTGGCAAAAAGTTAGTTTTAGGCCCTATCTATCTATCTATCTATCTATCTCTATATATATATATATATACATACATACATACATACATACAGTAGGGAGAACAAGTATTTGATGCACTGCTGATTTTGCAGGTTTGCCCACTTACAAAGCATGTAGAAGTCTGTAATTTTTATCATAGGTACTCTTCAACTGTGAGTGACGGGATCTAAAACAAAAATCCAGAAAATCACATTGTATGATTTTTAAGTAATTAATTTGCATTTTATTGCATGACATAAGTATTTGATACATCAGAAAAGCAGAACTTAATATTTGGTACAGAAACCTTTGTTTGCAATTACAGAGATCATACGTTTCCTGTAGTTCTTGACCAGGTTTGCACACACTGCAGCAGGGATTTTGGCCCACTCCTCCATACAGACCTTCTCCAGATCCTTCAGGTTTCGGGGCTGTCGCTGGGCAATACGGACTTTCAGCTCCTTCCAAAGATTTTCTATTGGGTTCAGGTCTGGAGACTGGCTAGGCCACTCCAGGACTTTGAGATGCTTCTCACGGAGCCACTCCTTAGTTGCCCTGGCTGTGTGTTTCGGGTCGTTGTCATGCTGGAAGACCCAGCCACGACCCATCTTCAATGCTCTTACTGAGGGAAGGAGGTTGTTGGCCAAGATCTCGCGATACATGGCCCCATCCGTCCTCCCCTCAATACGGTGCAGTCGTCCTGTCCCCTCTGCAGAAAAGCATCCCCAAAGAATGATGTTTCCACCTCCATGCTTCACGGTTGGGATGGTGTTCTTGGGGTTGTACTCATCCTTCTTCTTCCTCCAAACACGGCGAGTGGAGTTTAGACCAAAAAGCTCTATTTTTGTCTCCTCAGACCACATGATCTTCTCCCATTCCTCCTCTGAATCATCCAGATGGTCATTGGCAAACTTCAGACGGGCCTGGACATGCGCTGGCTTGAGCAGGGGGACCTTGCGTGTGCTGCAGGATTTTAATCCATGACTGCGTAGTGTGTTACTAATGGTTTTCTTTGAGACTGTGGTCCCAGCTCTCTTCAGGTCATTGACCAGGTCCTGCTGTGTAGTTCTGGGCTGATCCCTCACCTTCCTCATGATCACTGATGCCCCACGAGGTGAGATCTTGCATGGTGCCCCAGACCGAGGGAGATTGACCGTCGTCTTGAACTTCTTCCATTTTCTAATAATTGCGCCAACAGTTGTTGCCTTCTCACCAAGCTGCTTGCCTATTGTCCTGTAGCCCATCCCAGCCTTGTGCAGGTCTACAATTTTATCCCTGATGTCCTTACACAGCTCTCTGGTCTTGGCCATTGTGGAGAGGTTGGAGTCTGTTTGATTGAGTGTGTGGACAGGTGTCTTTTATACAGGTAACGAGTTCAAACAGGCTCAGTTAATACAGGTAATGAGTGGAGAACAGGAGGGCTTCTTAAAGAAAAACTAACAGGTCTGTGAGAGCTGGAATTCTTACTGGTTGGTAGGTGATCAAATACTTGTCATATGTCATACAATAAAATGCAAATTAATTATTTAAAAATCATACAATGTGATTTTCTGGATTTTTGTTTTAGATTCCGTCTCTCACAGTTGAAGTGTACCTATGATAAAAATTACAGACCTCTACATGCTTTGTAAGTAGGAAAACCTGCAAAATCGGCAGTGTATCAAATACTTGTGTGTATATGTGTGTGTGTGTGTGTGTGTGTATATATATATATATATATATATATATATATATATAATATAAATATAAATATAAAAATATATATATATATAAATAAAAAGTTAGGGGTCAGTAAGGTTTTTAATTAAGCAAGGACTCTTTAAAATGGTCTTAAATAATCAGAAAATTCAGCTTTGTATCACAATAATAAATTACATTTTAAAAAATATATTACAATAGAAAACTTTGTAATAATATTGTATATACTGTATCAAATAAATGCTGCCTTGGTGAGCAGAAGAGACTTATTTCAAAAACATTAAAAAAATGTTAAAATGTTTTGAAACGAATGGATTATATAAAATGAAAGTATTCTGTCATTGAAAAGTGGGACACATCACATGTATACATGCAAACATGGACTCTTCCCGTTGTGTTGATGTAGGTGATTGAGGATGAACTGAGGGAGAGAGTTGAGAGGTTGGAGACTCGTCAGGCGACAGATGATGCAAGTTTGTTGATTCTAAACAGATACTGGAACCAGGTAAAACATTTTTGGCTTGTATTTACAGTCTACATCAATTAAAATGATATTTTCTAACATTTTAATCCTGATTTTTGTTCCACTCTGCTTTTTCAGTTTGATGAAAATGTGCGATTAATTGTGCATCGCTATGACCAATCGGGGAGTGAGCCCGTGGAAAGCCAGCCGCCGGAAGGGCGAAGCTTAAAACCTGGAACACCGGAACCAGATGGAGACTCAAACCAGGAGCGAGCAAAAGACAGAGGTAAAAAAAAAAACTGTTAAAATTGATGCGTGAATAAAACTTAACCAAACACCATTTTTAGCACGCCTACCATCCATTATAGGAATAGTTCACCCAAAAATTAAAATTGTCATTTACTCACCTCATGTTGTTCCAAACCTGTATGAATTTCTTTCTTCTGCTGAACACAAAAGATGATATTTTGAAGATTATGGGTAACTAAAACCCCATTGACTTCCATAGTATTTTTCTTCCATACTAAGGACGTCAGTGGGTTTGGTTACCCATATTCTTCAAAATATCATCTTTTGTGTTCAGCAGAAGAAAGAAATTCATACAGGTTTGAAACAACTCTACTCTTCCCTGTTGAACCTGGAAGCTTGACCTCTGACCCACTTTCTGTATGATCTGAATTTCTGCATTTAAAATTTTAGAATATTGAATTTGGTGTTCAGAATGTCTTCATCTTGAAAACTTGACGGTGAGTAAGGCCAAAATGCAGTTTGGAACAGCTTGCCAAAGCGAACTTTCCGGAAAAGTTTGCTCCGGCTGGTAATTACCTTTTTTCTACCATTGGTCCGTGGCGATTACATAATAGATGGGTGTTCTTTCACATGGAAATCTTCTCCAGTTCATTTCTTTTGTTCAGTCGGTCGAGGTCAGACGTCCGGGAGTTAAAACATGAACACACTGGAGAGCTGCTTTATAGTAAAAAATTAAGTTGAACTTCTGTTGAAATGAGACACTGACACTGTTTTTTCATGTTTAATACTGTCAAGCTGCTTGATTTTAAGCAATCTATTGTATAAAGTGCTATATAAATAAACGTGACGTGCCTTTACTAGAGTGCCAAATTGCAGAACTTGTGTAAACATATCCACGTTGCTATGATCAGATGCTTTTCTTATGCTTTATTAAAAATGCAGGCTGTTTTCTCATTTTTGTTTTGTGTTTATTTTGTTATTGAGAGGAAAGCGCACAGCACATTAACATATTCATCTAAACGTCGATCTCAGCTATGGAAGCTTGTTTCTGCCACAGAATAAAACATTTTAAAAGATAATTGTGACTTTTTATTTTAATTTTGAGTTTACATCCTGCAATTCTGACTTTTTTTTAATCAGAATTGTGATTTTAAACTTTTTTCGAGTTAAAAATATATATTTTATCGCAATTGCGACTTTATATCACGCAATTCTGAGGAAAAAAGTCAGAATTGCAAGAACAAAGTCTTGTGAATTGTGATTACCTTTGCAATTACCTTTTTTATTTTTTGGAAACAAGCTTACATACTCAGCAGAGTGGGTGGCGTTGGGATGTTCGCTATCATTATATCACTGGTCACATATTTCGAACTTCTTTTTACCCCTAAGTGAAGAACAGAAAATAATTTCGCCGTGACTAGGCCTTTACACTATAACAGCTACTTGGGTGAGCGTCATGGTGTTTGAATTTAATATTGCAATTAATTCTCCATTCTCACTGTTCCAGTTATCCAGTCATTAAAATGGACAGCCTGGTTCATTGAAGGCCAGTAAGAGTCTAGTCTTGCCTCTAACCCTGGTGGAAATATGCTTCTCTTGTAATTTTTTTTATACAGGTCAACAGGGGGAGGGAGTGAGCTCTTTTCTGGCTACGCTGGCCAGCAGCAGCAGTGAGGAGATAGACGCTGAGCTGCAGGAGCGAGTGGAGTCCAGCTGCAAACAGGCCAGTCGTGTGGTAGAAATCTACGAGAACCTGAAGAACACGGTTGATCAACTGAAGAAGGATGTGGAGTCTGGAACAGGTGAGACCAACTCTAAGCAGCTCGACATCTGTTGTTGATCAATCCATCAAATTAACTAAAAAAAAACGAATGATGTTTATATCTGCTGTCTGTTCATTCAGTATTTAATTTATTTAATTATGTGACTTCCTTCAGGTGGCAGTCTGTGGGATGCCGCTGTCCGCCTCAACACCCTCCTGACCAATGAGAATGAACGTCTCCGCCAACTGACCAACAGCCTCCAGCAGAAGCATAGTCACATGACCAGTGAGGTTGGTGGTTGATTTGTTGGCATGTTTATCTGTTAACCTTACTGTATTGCTCACAATGTATGTATGTGTGTGTTTAGTCTCGTTCGTTGGGCCGTGCGGCTAATCGTGCTGATAACAGGATCAGTGAGCTGCAGGGTCTTATTGAGGAGCTGCAGTGGGATATGGAGAAAATCAGACGGAGGGAGAATCGCCTCAACACGCACCTCGCAGAGGTGCTGGAAAGGGTAAGTGGTTTTTGCCCTGCAAAGTCGACATGAAATGGACACTACTTACCATCTTGAGGCCCTGATATACTTCAAGCAAAATCTAAGAACGAACTGGTGTGATGTCATTTAGAACAAAATCAGTTCGTTTGGAGTTCTAAATTATAATTTAAAGCGACACTAAAACTTTATACTGCTGCAAAGGTATTTCGAACGTCTTTTTACCCCTAAGCGAAGAATGAAAAGGAACTTCACTGTAAGTATATCGGGGCCTTTAAAGTCAGCGTTAAGTGAAAATTGATCTTCTGGTGAAACGACAGACTTCTCTCTGGTGATGAATGCAGGACTTCTCCAATCATTTAGTTTGCTTAAGCTCTGGGCCTGGTTGCATGAAAGCTCTTAAGTTAAGAAAACCCTTAGCTATAAGGTTAAGGGTACCCTTAGTGAAACATGCTTTGCAAGAAAAAAACCTAAGGGTCCACTTAAGGAACTTTGAGGCTACCATTAAGTATTTTCCCTTAATTGCTTGAAAGTCCCCTTCAGTTCTGTTATGTGTTGCAACAAAGTCCTTAGTAACCATTTAGCCCTAAGAAAAAATTAAGGGATCAAAACAGGTCCCTTAAGTCATCTGCCGAACTCAAAATAAGCCTGTTGAAAGTATGACGTGAAACGGTGTGTATTGTCAAAAATAACATTAAATACACATTAAACATCAAAGTTTTCATATTTTTTTCATCACTTGAATTAATTATCTCACGCCAGGCTTTCGTCTTGTGTGCAAGAGTGACTGATTATAGATTATAGTCTTTCAAAAAAACCCCTCTAGGACACCGAACGCATCATTCAGTGAATAATCACCAAACAGGCAAAGTGACATTCATAAAAACAATGTGCTCGAATTTTAGGATGCTGTGTGTCGTCCGTCAGACCGCCTTTAATATTCTCAATAACTTAAATGTTGTAGTACAGCTGTATAGTTTAGTAAATGTTAAACTTGTCTAAAAGTCCGTGGTCCATTATGTTCTGCTTATTGCGTGAGATTTCGTAACTATAGCAACCGCTTCTACATTGCCGTGTTTTGCCAGAAACTATCGCAAAAATGCTTAGTATAAACACTTAGGTAAGGGTGACGGTTAAGATGTTTGTTGCAATGGTCTTAAAGAAGACCATTGCCTCAGGGATTTCCCCCTCCCCAGTAATACCCTTATTTAAGAGGTTTCATGCAACCGGGTCCTGTCCCTTTCTTAAAATCTTACAATACTGCCTCCACCCTATCAACAATCGATGCATAGAGCCAAGTCCCACCCTGCAATTTGATCTTTTTTGATAATCCATCACACCCGGATGTACGTCACAATACAGAAGAAAAGATCTGTCGTTGCTTTCATTTCAAACATGTTCTTGGTCTTTTTCAGCATGATTGAGTGTCACATGTTATTCTAAAGGAAATTACGTTTTTTTTTTTTTCGGCTGACATCACCTGGGCCAAAATTAACCTTAACAAATAGCCAAAGAACTGTTTAGTCTCTAATTCAGGCTACTGCTGTATATAATACAGCCTTTCTTTAGTTACCATCAATTCAATGTCAGTTTATAATGCAAATGACAATGGATTTAAAAAAAAAAAAAAGACGACACTGGGATATGTCAAGATGTTCCTGAGGGAGAACATTCTGTTTTATGTCAACTCTTGACAGACATTTGTGATAGTAAACCCAAGATATAGTATTTTTATTGTTTTCAAATGTGGCAGACCTGATATTGTGCTCTTCCGTCATAACCAGGTGAACAGTAAAGGTTATAAGGTGTGTGGCGAAGCCAGCAGTGTGTGTGGAACCATCACGATCAACAAAAGAAAGGTAAATGACTAGTCATGTTCTGTTGAACATTTAGTGTCAATGTTTGCTCTTAGCATTAATGAATCTCACTGTAAACATGAAGTAAGCAGGTATTTGCACACTTTATATGAGTGTATATATGTATGTATGTGTGTGTGTGTATATATATATATATATATATATAAGTGCTGTCAATCGATTAAAAAACAACTAATTAACCAAATTTTTTTTCTGTGATTAATAACATTGGAGTTTTTAATATTTTTATATTGTAATAATTTCACATATTTTTATGAATAATGGCCAGTATCACTGATACTAATACTGCTGCTGATGTCTCTGTGAAATTAACACAGAACATTAATTATAGACATTCAACATTACAGTATGATTAAAAGCTATCAATTTCAACGTTTATTAGGGTTTAAAAAAAAAAACTTTTAATTTAAGTGAACTTAAAACAATCTTCACATAAAATATAATAAATGTCATATTTACCTGTGGCCTTCATATATAATCAATATACAGAAATTGAATAAAGTTATCAAACACTTTACTGTCTTAACTGCATAAATTATAAATTAAATATAGATTAATCCTTATTAAAGCTACAATTTTCTCTGTTACCTTTGTTCTTTGATTAACATTAAAGGCATAGTTCACCCAAAAATGAAAATTACCCCATAATTTACTCACCCTCAAGTCATCCTAGGTGTATATGACTTTCTTCTTTCAGACGAATACAAAAAATTGTCCTGGCTCTCCCAAGCTTTATAATGACAGTGAATGGCGTTTTATAAGAAAAATATCCATATTTAAAACTTTACAAACTGTAATCTCTAACGTCCGCTAACTGTCGTAGGTTTAAATGGTTTAAAAGCTTTTGCATGAATAAGAGCGTAATCATATAATGAAACGCTAGCCAAAGGATGACAGAAAAAACGGATGCTGCGTTAATTGTGTTAAATATTTTTAACGTGTTAAACTGAAAAAATTAATTGCATGAGTTAACACACTAATTTTGACAGCACTTAATATTTGCTTAATGCTGCTTAATATTTTTGTGGAAACTGTGATGCATTTATTTCAGAATTCTTTGATGAATAGAAAGTTCAAAAGAACAGCATTTATTTAAAAAAATAATAATAATTTGTAACATTATAAATGTCTTTGCTGTCACTTTTTATCAATTTAATGCATCCTTGCAAAATAAATGTATTAATTACTTAAAAATAAAAAATCTTCACCCCAAACTTTTGAACGGTAATGTATCTTGAATATTTGCTGACATTGGCAGGTCTTTGGCAAAATTCTTTGTTATAGAATATGATGTTATATAAATATTGTTATGTTAAGGTTTCTGAATGTTGTCTCCATTTAAATCCTTTTTTCATCTTTTGTTAGTTTGAGGAGATGGACAGTGAGTTGGAGGAGAACAGGGAGCTGGCGGAGAATCGACTCAGTGAGCTCCAGAAACTCCAGCAGGACCTGCAGACAGTTTACCAGGAGAACAATAACATGAAGGTAAAGCCCTCGAGACCACATACATCATTAACTTGTTAGATTCAGCCGGCCAGAGGAGAACTGGCACCCCGACTGAGCCTGGTTTCTCCCAAGGTTTTTTTTCTCCATTCTGGCCCTGAAGGAGTTTTGGTTCCTTGCCACCGTCGCCTTTGGCTTTTGGCTTGCTCAGTTGGGGACACCTAAATTTCAATTATATTACTGATCCGCCCGCATTGACACTATATGATAATTGAAATGAGCTGGATGACATCACCGTTTTCACCAGAGCGGCTGTACAGCCGAATCAAATTCCGTTGCATTATTTTCCTGTTACCACTGTGAAGCTGCTTTGAAACAATTGCCATTGTAAAAAGCGCTATATAAATAAAGGTGATTTGATTTGATTAATCTTACATTCTTTGGGCATTTTTACACCTGCCTCGTTTGAAGCATTTGTTTCGGAACCTGGCACGTTTTCTCTCTTAGATTGGTTCGTTGGCAGTCGTGCTCTTATCCGCACCAAAACAATTGGCCCGAGATCGCCTGAGCGTGGTGGTCTCGGCCAGCTTGAAAATGAACTCTGGATCGGTTTGTGGTAAGAAAGCAATCCGACCCAACGGACCAACGTAATGTAGAAAACTGCAGTGTCCGCTGTGAGCTGAATATAAACAGGTGCATTTTGACCAATGAGAGGGCAGTTTTACTTGCATGTGACTTGCATAAACATTCGAACCAAGGAGAAAAAGGCAACATTGTAACAACATTGTCTCTGTTTTGGAACAAAGCAAATGATCTACAGGTCTGAATACACCCTTAGACTATAATATTAAGGTCACTGTCAAATAAACAGCATGCAAATACACAAAAAGAGGTGCTTTTTATAGATGTTCACCGTACACTACCTTTCAAAAAAAAATGTTTTGATAGGAATCATGCTTTTATATATCAAAAGAATCCAGAAAAAATGTATCACTGTTTCCACAGAAATATGAAGCAGCACAACTGTTTTCAACATTGATAATAATAAGTTTCTTGATCTGCAAATCATCATATTAGAACCATTTATAAAGGATCATGTGACACTGAAGACTGGAGTAATGATGCTGAAATTTCAGCGTTGATCACAGGAACAAATTACATTTGAAGATATATTAAAATAGAAAACATTTTAAATTGTAATAATATTTCACAATATTACTGTTTTTACTGTATTTGTGATCAAATAAATGCAGCCTTGCTGCTGCGCATAAGAGACTTCATTCAAAAACATTGAAAAATCTTACTGACATTTAAACTTTTTGAACAGTAGTTCACTACCTAATAATGTTGTTAGAGTCACTCAGATTCGTTCTCTCTCACTGTCAGGTGGAGTTGTTGTCCAGGGCCGAGGAGGTGGCCAGAGAGAGTGCCGAGTATCGCTGTCTTCAGTCACAGTTCTCTGTGCTCTATAATGAATCACTGGTGCTGAAATCTCAGCTGGACGAGACCAAAGCACGGCTCAACACGACCAGGACCGCCCGCCTGCGCCAGCTGGACCACATGGAGGTACGTGGGGTGATGATGTGAATGAACAGTGAATTAAATGATGTTAGATGATGCAAGTCCAGATTGAGGTTGGTTGGCTGTACACCTCCTGATTCAGTGATGGATCACAATCTGTGGATTAGGGCTTTCACTAACGATTTTGGTAATCGAGTAATCATTTGATTATTTTGGCGATTAATTGAGTAATCAGATTTTATTTTGTGGTAATAATAGACCTAAGCAAAAAATAGCCTTTAAAATGACTTAAAATACAGATATAATAACAAGGAGGCAGCACTATTTGGTTCAAATAGTCTCAAAAGCAAGTAATCATATGGTTTTATAGAACAACACTGTTAAAATACATATTAACAATCATCTTATGTACATTATGTACTTTACCAAATGCCTGCAGAGGGCACCAACAACCAAATGTTGTTACACTTTACAGCAGATCAAATCTTTGTTTAGTACTGGCCATTAATTCCAATTTTTTACTTAATCTTTAATATTTGGCCACTTCTTTATGATAGAAATGCTACAGCCACTGTAATTTCTTGAACAATAATATGCGGGCATCAAAACATTCATATATATATATGAAAACCGATAAACGGCATGTTTAAAAAAAACAGACTGCCGTGCCTTATTCTCCACATATAGCACGTTCTGAACCTTAAACACGTTTTGTCACAAAAGCCGGTATTGTCCACTGTCAAGGCATTGCGAGTTCACAATTTACAGCAGAAACCGACAAGCACCCTTGTTGTTTGTGAACACAAGCCGATAAGTCAGTTTTAGCGAATCAGCTCGCAGTATTCCAGTCAGGTGTCAAGGCTGCTAGTCAGAAAATACGTGCTAGCTGAGGGAAGTTTCGTCAAAGCTGACTAAAAGTGGTCGAGGACTCCTGCAACTCCTTGTACACCATACACGTCTTACATGCTGAACGCTTGGTTGTCCTTATGTGTTGCGTTTGTGTGTGTGTGAGCGTGTGTGTGAGCGTGTGTGTGAGCGTGTGTGTGAGCGTGTGTGTGAGCGTGTGTGTGAGCGTGTGTGTGAGCGTGTGTGTGAGCGTGTGTGTGAGCGTGTGTGTGAGCGTGTGTGAGCGTGTGTGTGTGTGTGAGCATGCTTGCGTCTGTGTATGTGTGTGCCCATAGTGCATCCGGGTGCCATGTGTTCTCCAGGTAAGCGATGCACACGCACCCAGCCATCCACGAAATGTAAAAGAAAACGTGATTCATCAGACCAGGCCACCTTCTTCCATTGCTCCGTGGTCCAGTTCTGATGCTCACGTGCCCACTGTTGGTGCTTCCGGTGGTGGACAGGGGTCACCATGGGCACCCTGACTGGTCTGTGGCTCTGCAGCCCCATACGCAACAAACTGCAATGCACTGTGTATTCTGACACCTTTCTATCAGAACCAGCATTAACTTCTTGAGCAATTTGAGCTACAGTAGCTCGTCTGTTTGATCGGACCGCACGGGCCAGCCTTCGCTCCCCACGTGCATCAATGAGCCTTGGCCGCCCATGACCCTGTCACCGGTTCACCACTGTTCCTTCCTTGGACCACTTTTGATAGATACTGACCACTGCAGACCGGGAACACCCCACAAGAGCTGCAGTTTTGGAGATGCTCTGACCCAGTCGTCTAGCCATCACAATTTGGCCCTTGTCAAACTCGCTCAAATCCTTACACTTGCCCATTTTTCCTATAGTATCGTTTTTAAATGGTTTTAATATATTGTGCAGCCTTAGAAAAATATCTAATAATGCTATCGAGTAAATTGTAGTGTAATCTATAATATGTAAATTGCCGTCATGGATTTTTTGTAAATCGAGTACTTGAATATAATCGAGGAATCGTGACAGCCTTACTGTGGATGTTATTGTCATTAAAGCATGAGTGGAATAATGATTTATGTGTGTTATTTCAGAATGATGAAGTGTCCTTGCAGCGTAAGGTCCGTACCGAAGTGATTCAGTTGGAAGACACGTTAGCACAGGTGCGCAAGGAGTATGAGATGCTCAGGATCGAATTTGAGCAGACATTAGCTGCTAATGAACAAGCAGGTAACATTCTTTTGCTTGCTTTATAATGATGTGCTCATGTTTGTCTATTTTCGCTCAGATCAGCATTTGAATTGACTCCTTTAGTACCCTCTCGTTCTTTCTCAGGCCCTATAAACCGTGAGATGAGACATTTGATCAGTACGCTGCAGAATCATAACCAGCAGATGAAGGGAGAGGTGGTTAAATATAAACTCCGACTGAGAGAGTCTCAGCAAGAGCTCAACCAGGCGAGAACACAAATTTATTGCCTCTAAAAGTATTAGAAGCAAATGTTTACTCTAAAAGAAAACACGTGGTTGCTGAAGTTTCTGTTGTCTCTTATAGCTCCGTGCTGCCAAAGGTAATGCTGCTGTCCAATCACAGTCCAGCACAGAGATGGATGTGAAGGAAGAGACCGCCTCCCCGCTTACACCTGCCCCGACAGGTGACGTTACTGTGAAGACAGAGCCAGATAGCGGCTCCGCCACACCCAGCACAACTGGTACACACTGCGTTTTTATCTTTAACTGGGGCTGTTTGCTATGGTATTAAACTATGTATTAAACTTCTGTGTGCATTTCGTCCTGCAACATTTGTGTTACGGATATGAGTAATACCTCAAGTTGTGAGGCTTGTTCAGGAGAGGTGTGTTATTTCTTCTCTAAATAATCAAAATAAGAGTTTCACATGGCAGACAATATAAATATTGTAATGTTATATAGGGCTGCACGATATATCGAAATAAAATTGATATCTCGATAATGTGAGCAGCAGGGTTATTATAATTAACTACAACTATAAACATAAAAGAAACTGTCACTTGAAATAAAACAAATTTTAACTGAAGTTAAAAAACTGGGCTAAACTTATTTTAGCTAGTTTCTGAGGAAACATTTCTAATTTGCATTTAGTTTATGTAATAAAATAACTAAAACTGAAATAATTAATATAAACTATATAGACATATTTAAAAAAACAAAACAAATACAATGACAAAACACACAATACAATTATTGATACTTTAAAATGAAAAAATATAAAGATGAAAGCTAATTCAAAATATAGATAAAATATTGGTAAAAATATCGATTCTCATTTTGAAGAACTGATATTGATTATTAAATCCCAAGAATCGATCAGTATACGCTGTTTTCTGTTGATGAATGAACAAAGCTTTGTAGTGCCTCCCATCCAATAAATCGCAATAAACTTTGTTACTTCTGATATGAAACATCATCTCAGCTTTCAAATTCTGTCAATTTTTTTTATGAAATTCAAACAATAAATAATAGTTTTAGCACTCCTTAAATGTGACACGACAGATCGAGGTGTCGCCTCATCTCTTCCTCTTTACTACTAGTTACAACACGAAATAAACATGAATGAACATCAGAAGGTATGTTGAAAGATACAGTACAACTTACCAAAATCCATATCATGTCACATGTAATCGCTCAGTGTTTCAACCGTGGAAAACTTGTAAACTTGTAAACAATGTCACGTAATGTTACATTTACCTCAGAAAAGCCATTCAATGTCCAAAAACTCATTACTCAGCAAGAAAAATTAACTCTAGAGAGGAGCATTTTGCTAAATATGCTATTCACTATATTACATATTCATTATACATTTTACTGTTCTTCAATATTTTATGTATGTTTGATTAAATGCATCAAATTTTTATGACAACCACCATTTTTATATTTCAAAAAACGAATTGGATTAGAAATATAATTATGTTATTATACTTTATAATATTTCATAATTATAACATTAATACTTTATACTTTATTATTTAAGTGTTCGTATACAAATCAGTTTATTTTAACCTTTAATATTATAGTGATGTACCAACTGACTCCCTGTATAGTTTACAGCATTGAATGAAAATTTGCCATGTACTATACCTGATATATATCCAAATTAATCCCAATCGCAAGCTTGTGAATCGAATCGTGAAATTTGTGTCAATAACCAGCCCTGATAAAAAAAAATATAATAGTATCTCAATGATACTAAAATAATAGGGGTGTAACGATATATCATTATATCGATATATCTGATATAAAATGCGACGATATATACCTGTGACGTGAAGAATATGAATCACGATATTTTGTTTAATCCGAAACTCAGCTTAATGTATTTATAAGGTATAGTTCACCTAAAAATGAAAATTCTGTCATCATTTACTCACCCTCATGTTGTTTCAAACCTATAAGATTTTCGTTTATCTTCGTAACACAAATTATGATATTTTTGAGATTTCTGACCCGCCATTTAGGGTGTGTTCACATTTGTAGTTCGGTTCTCTTGGTTCTTTTGGTCTGGGCCCAAAAAAAAAAAAAAAAAAAAAAAAATTTAATCCTGGCTCGTTTTTAAGGCCAAACCTATAGAGAGAGAAAAAAAGTAGTTTGCAAAGGAACTTAGAAACATCCAAAACAACTGTGTGCTGAGCTAAATGCACTTGTTGTATGTGCGTGCATATGATGGTATTATGAGCAGCTGAGAAATTGTGAAGAGTTTATAAAATATGTAAAGGAGTCAAAACAGCAGCAGAAATCCCTCCATCACACACACACACACACACACACACACACACACACACACACACACACACACACACACACAAGATCTGCTGTAAGGAGACGCGTTTCTGACACCTGTACTGAACTGTAATGGGCAACGTAGCTCCTATTATGAGAAAAAACAGGTATGGTTCAGCATTCTGTCGTTTTTAGGGTCGCGTCTTGTGACATTACATTCTGTTTTTAGTTTGTTTAGATGTCTTTGGTCCGTGTTGCGTTAATATTTCAGTTGAACTGCACCAGAGTTCATTTTGAAGCAGACCGAGACCCACATTATAGTATTGTCATAGTTGGGTGTATCTTATGCTTCGATTTTTTTTTTTTTTTTTTGAATTTACGTATTATATATTTTCCCTTCAGGTGCAACGGTTAAGACTGAACCGGGTATGGACACAGAGACTGCGGTGAAAGAGGAGGAAAAAGAAAAGGACAAAGAAAAGGAGAAAGAAAAAGACAAGGAAAAAGAGAAGGAACAGAGAGAAAGAGAGAGGGTGACTCGTGGGAGTACTGGAGGCGTAGCGGTGAAAGAAGAAAGAGAGAAAGCCAGCACCAGTAGCAGCCAATCAGAAGACCTAGCAGTTGAACGCTGCGCTGTGATTGGAGGACCTAAACGCAAGGAGGTGGAGCAGCTGAAAATAGTGCGGGTGGAGCTTAAGTAAGTCATTCTGTTAGAAACGATGATTGTAATAATGAAAATGACTTTGGGAAGTGCTAATAATTATAATAGGGAAGCTGATGGTAATGATGCGATTATGAAACAGGAAAGCCCAAGAATCCCAGAGAGAGATGAAGCTGTTGTTGGACATGTACCGCTCAGCACCGAAAGAACAGAGAGATAAAGTACAGCTGATGGCAGCGGAGAAGAAGGCCAAGTCAGAGGTACCAAATGTACATGCATACACTATATAGAGCTTAATTTGCAAATTGTTAGAATCAAAGTGGAATATCAGATTCATCAAAGAAAAGATCAACAGATTAATAGTTTATCAGAATAGTTCAGTGCTAAAATGTTTATTTGCATGTTTGTGCAGGCCGAGGAGCTCCGTCAGCGGTTGCGAGAGTTGGAGGAGCGAGAGAGGAGGGAAGGAAAGAAGATGGCAGACGAAGAGGCCCTGAGAAAGATCCGCTCAGTGGAGGAGCAGATCGATATACTCAATAAGAAACTCTCTCTTGCTAAGCAGGTAGAGCTCAGATTTACACAAATGTATGAGAATGATGAAATTTCTTCTGGAAAACTCTGAATCGGTCTCTCTATCTCTCTCTCAGGAGGAAGATGCTTTGCTGAGTGAAATGGATGTTACTGGCCAGGCGTTTGAAGACATGCAGGAGCAGAACATTCGTCTGATGCAGCAGCTCAGAGAGAAAGATGATGCCAACTTCAAACTCATGAGTGAACGCATTAAATCCAACCAGATCCATAAACTCCTCAAGGAAGAGAAAGAGGAGCTTGCTGACCAGCTGCTCACACTTAAAACACAGGTGGGTGGGCTTGGAGTTTTTGAGTGTCATTTGGGTTATGGTTTTCAAAGTCATAAACAGTGGGCCTTCCTTCTGACACAACCTAGCATTCAAGCTAGAAATACTAGTTTTATTAGGCTGCTGTCACTTTAAAAGGGTTAGTTCAACCAAGAATTAAAATTGCTTCTTCATTTACTCCCTCTCGTGTTGTTCCAAACATCTTCGAAACACAAATGAATATATTTATAAATGAACTCAGAGAGCTTTCTGTCCCTCCATTGACAGTCATTCATATGGATTAGTTTTACGGTCTCTTTTTGAAGCGTCAAAGTGGTAGTTGCGTAGCTGTCAATGGAGGGAAAGAAATCTCTCAAATTTCATTAAAAAGATCTTCATTTGTGTTCCGAAGATGAACGAAAGTCTTACGGGTTTAGAACAACATGAGGGTGAGGAATTAATGACAGAATTCTCATTTTTGGGTGAACTAACCCTTTAAGACTAATGCACAGATCCAATTTAAACATCAGTTTTCTTTCTTAACTGTTTACGTTCACTTAAGACATAAGCAACTGCGTTGCAATTTTGACACATAAGTGTGTGTATTTGACCATTCAAGCGTAATAAGCCACAGAACTCAATTCGGGATCACAAGCTTTCTGAGAGGGAGCTTTCTGTGCACGTGCTTCGACTGTGTGCAGAAAGCCGCACGCCATCACGTGAGCATCGAATTGAGTTCTCTTGCACAATTTATTGTGTTTTTAATAACTTATCAAGCACGTTTCGCTCTTTATTTTCTCATTCACCTGTTTTTCACTGTGTAGTTGAAAACTTTTTGTGAAGCTGTTTCATACCTTCACATGACAACTGCTCTCTGGCTCAGCGGCAGCGCCAACGCAGATCTGAATGTTTCGCTGTGAAAGGTTGTCAAAGGTTTAATAGACGAATCGTTGTCATTTAGGAATAAGATTGTGTGGGTGTTTGATTCGAGATTGCAATTTTTTAACGATTAATCATGCAGCTCTAGGGCTGCACGATATATTGTTTCAGCATTGGCATTGCATTGTGTGCATTCACGATAGTCACATCGCAGGATGTGCCATGTCAAGTAAGTAGGGATCATAGCTGATCTGTGATCCATACGGACCAAGCCTCATGGTTCAGAACGCATGTGATTCGCAGACTTATTGCAAAGTTTAATGGGCATTTTGACATAATTTTGCATGTATGTGTCCATTCATGCACACAAAGTCAAGAAAGAGAACTGAATTCTGTGTTCACATGCCGTCTTGCACTTGAATACTTTAAACTCGCTTGAATGTTTAAACTGACAGGACTTAAATGATATGCAACAGAACAGCACACAAAATGTCATTTTTCTGTCTTTAGGTGGATGCTCAGCTGCAGGTGGTTCGGAAGCTAGAAGAGAAAGAGCGCCTGCTGCAGGGCACCATCAGTGCTGCAGAGAGGGAGCTGGGTCTTCGCACACAGGCCTTAGAGATGAACAAACGCAAGGTACATATAGAACATTGAGTTTTAACAGACCCCATAAAGCGTGCTGTGCATGGGTATGGTGGGGGGTAATTGAGAATGAATGGGGAAGTCACGAGAGCGGATGCAATGCTTTGGTCTATTACGCTGTTCACATGATAAATCCTGCCTCTCGTTTCTGTGTACATTCCGCATTGTCAAATTGATCTAAATGAAAAAAATTATGGTGTTAATGGGAAGACTAATCACTGTTTTGTCACAACACATTCAAACCTGAAATGACTTGAAAACATGATCTGTAAGGGTTTTTAGTAAGCAGTCAATTTGGTCAAATTAGATCTGTGTTTGTGACCATCATGACATCTGCAGTGTTTCCAGAGCTTTGATGGAATGATTATCTGAAAATAAGTTGACCGTTAAAAAGGACGGCTGAACATCAGTTAAATATACATTAAGAATGCAGTAACGACTTTCATTTTTCTAGTTATTATTTTGGAATAAATGCAAGAAATGCTCCAAAAAGCACTAGCTTGTTGAGAAATATAATTTTAATAAATAAAGCATTACTGCATTGTTCCGAATATAAGATGACCCCCCCCCCCCAGATGTAGGCCTACCTATTGAAAAAAGGCCTTTTTAATAAAGAAAATGCTTTTATTTGAAAATCGTTTTCATACTGCATATTTTAATTCTTGTATTGAAAGTATGGTAAATACTGGTAAAATGTACCAACGATAACAAAAAAACAAACTTTTTGGCATACCATAAAATAACCTGTAGCTTATCTGAATTAAATAACAATTAGGCTATCCATCTCGTAGTGAAGTAATATCTTCTTGTAGTTTTGAAATCTGGTTACCTTCTTACGTTTTAAAATCACGTACGGGGGAAGTTTGGTCCCGTCAGTGAGACGCGCAAACGTGACAGTCACACGGATCTTAGACAGTAAGCTTTTCTTTGACTCTTTGCGTTTTTAAGACTTTCTGCGCTTTCTATCTTCTAACATTACACTCTGACACTGTATTTCTCGGCACACTCGTTTTATGCATATTTGGGGCCACCTATTGTTGCAGGTGTATTATTGACATGTGAAAGTCTAGACCATGATTTTTTTCAGATGTATTTCTAAGAAAAAAACATTGTCTAATATTCAGAACAATACGGTAGTTACATTGTAATTATTGTAAAACTACAAACTAGAATTGTACACTTTACAATTGTTACACTTTATTTTAAGGTGTCTTTGTTACACTGTAAGTATATATTTAAGTACTATTAAGTAACTACATGTACTTATTATAGGGTTAGGATTAGGGTTTGGTTGAGGGTTAGTTGCATGTAATTATGCATAATTTATAGTTATTACTATAGTAACTACATGTAACATATGTAACAATGACACTGTAAAATAGTGTTACCAAATTGTATATTGGTTGTTGTTTTCTTGATCTTAAAGGGATAGTTCACCCAAAAATGAAAATTGTCATCATTTACTCACTCTCAAGTTGTTCCAAACCTGTATGAGTTTCTTTCTTCCGCTGAACACAAAATAATATATTTTGAAGAATGTCTGTAGCCAAACAGTTTCTTACCCTCATCGACTTCCAAAGTATTTTTTTCTTCATACTATGGAGGTCAATGGGGCCCATGAATGGTTACCCATATTTTTCAAAATATCTTCTTTTGTGTTCAGCGGAAGAAAGAAACTCATACAGGTTTGGAACAACTTGAGAGTGAGTAAATGATGACAGAATTTTCATTTTTGGGTGAACCTCTTTAACATGAATTTACATTAAAAAACATTGAGGACTTGGCCTCCTCATTTCAGAACATCACTGATGAACGTCCATTGATTCTCTGTGTGTTTCAGGCACAGGAGTCAGTGCTGCTCTCGGAGGAGGTGCGCACTCAGCTGGAGGGGGTGCAGCAGAGGCTGAGTGCGGTCAGAGAGGAGGTGATTGAGAACAGCATTTCTCGAGAGAAAGAATCTTTCAATGCTCGACGTGCACAGGTGAGTACTCCATGATGAACCCTTCTTTAGCTCAATGCCAGCTGGGCGTAATCAGAGGGTTAATGGTGTTGATCTACATACTGTTGGTCATCTGTGGATAGAAGATTTTTAAACCATGATGTTTCTTTTATCTCATTAGGAGGACATTTCCAAACTGCGCAGGAAGATAGAGAAGGCCAAGAAACCTGCAGAGAACATTCGAAATGGAGATGAGATCCTGAATGAAGAAATAAACGAATACAAGGTCATTTTATGTTGTCCATTTGGATGGGGGACCAGAACTAGTTTTGTGTTCATGTCCTTTAAGGATCTTTTTTTCTGTTTACAGGCCCGGTTGACGTGCCCATGCTGCAATTCACGTGTAAAGGACGCCGTTTTAACAAAGTGCTTCCACGTTTTCTGTTTCGAGTGCGTGAAGACGCGTTACGACACCCGTCAGAGGAAGTGCCCGAAGTGCAATGCTGCATTTGGTGCCAATGATTTCCATCGCATCTACATTGGATGAGACTTATGATTCATGGTTTCTGCATTTGTTCGGTCCAGTTACTCAACATTGTTCTGCGGGTGGAACTTGTCCTGTAATGTTGGGCGAACATCAACAGTTTTACATTCCATTTGAAATTGTTTTCAGAAAACAACCAACATGTTCAGTTGCATCGGTTTAGCAGAACTAACCTGGTTACATTCCACAGGTCTGTCTTAGCACACATTTTTTACTCATAAAAGCTGCTGCTTACCTTCAGGTGTGTCCTGAATGTTCGTTGACTTCCTTTGAGTTAATACTGCCTCGACCAGATCTCCTATTCCACCTCAACTTTACATTTACTACCCAGAGCCAATGTGAACCCATCAACATAAGTGAGTCTACAGACCTGTCATTGAAAACAAACTGCCTAGTCGACTGGGCAGTAGTTTGTGTGCGTTCAGTTTACTGATCAGCTGGTATTGTAATTGTCTGTTTTGGCTGCCTATAGTGATGGTTGTGCAACTGCTTCATTGAAATCCATTAAAATATTGAAATGTATTGACAATGTCTTTATGCTTCCTTATTAAAGTTGTGGTAACACTTTATTTTAAGGTGACGTATAGTTACACGTTACTACATTTACTATAGTAATAACAGTAAATTAAAGTAACTAACTCTAACCATAACTCTATAGTAAGTACATAGTTTATTAGTTAATATTACTTTGTACTTACTCATAAGTACTATGTAACTACGTCACCTTAAAATAAAGTAATTTTGCTGATACTAAAAAAGCAACTTATTATTTTATATACTTTATATAGATTAAGCACTTTGTGCAGTGGTAATAGTTTATGAATCAACTTAAAAGTTTCTACATTATTTTTTAAATTGAGAATGGTTTAGTATATTAGAAAGTTTATGGTTATGCTTTATTTTAAGGTGCCCTTCTTGCAGTGTAATTATACAACTGAATATGAGTAGGGTTTGGTTTAGGGTTAGTAGCTTGTAATTATGCATAATTTACTGGTATTACTAGCAAGTACATGGACTAAAGGTTTATTTTTTTTTATTTTTTTTTAAGTTTAAGAAACAATAGGCTACATACAAAAGGCCTAATAATTGTTAGTGTGATTTATATGCTATCAATATATTTAAAATACACAGATCAGGCATAACATTATGTTATGTCCTAACATTGTGTTAGTCTCCCTTTTGCTGCAAAAACAGCCCTGACCCGTCGAGGCATGGAGTCCACTAGATGGACTGGCACCAAGATGTTAGCAGCAGATTCTTTAAGTCCTGTAAGTTGCGAGGTGTAAGTAACTTGTTTGTTCAGCACATACCACAGATGCTCGATTGGATTGAGATCTGGGGAATTTGGAGGCCAAGTCAACACCTCAAACTCGTTGTTGTGCTCCTCAAACCATTCCTGAACCATTTTTGCTTTGTGGCAGGATGCATTATCCTGCTGAAAGAGGCCACAGCCACCAGGGAATACCGTTTTCATGAGAGGGTGTACATGGTCTGCAACAATGCTTAGGTAGGTGGTACGTGTCAAAGTAACATCCACATGGATGGCAGGACCCAAGCATCACACTTCCTACTCTAGCTTGCCTATTTCCTATAATGCATCTTGGTGCCATGTGTTCCCCAAGTAAGCAACGCACACGCACCCGGCCATCCACGTGATGTAAAAGAAAACGTGATTCATCAGACCAGGCCACCTTCTTCCATTTCTCCGTGGTCCAGTTCTGATGCTCACTTGCGTTGGCACTTTCGGCGGTGGACAGGGGTCAGCATGGGTACCATGACTGGTCTGCGGCTATGCAGCCCCATACACAACAAACTGCAATGCACTGTGTATTCTGACACCTTTCTATCAGAACCAGCATTAACTTCTTGAGCAATTTGAGCTACAGTAGCTCGTCTGTTTGATCGGACCACACGGGCCAGCCTTTGCTCCCCACGTGCACCAATGAGCCTTGGCCGCCCATGACCCTGTCACCACTTTTGATAGATACTGACCACTGCAGACCGGGAACACCCCACAAGAGCTGCAGTTTTGGAGATGCTCTGACCCAGTCGTCTAGCCATCACAATTTGGCCCTTGTCAAACTCGCTCAAATCCTTACACTTGCCCATTTTTCCTGCTTCTAACACATCAACTTTGAGGACAAAATGTTCACTTGCTGCATAATATATCCCACCCACTGACATGAAGAGAGAATCAGTGTTATTCACTTCACCTGCCAAGGGCATGATGTTATGCCTGATCGGTGTATGATAGGACATGAACCTGTACAGCAGGAATGTAGGACAGTGCCTACTCATTGTCAATTTGGAACCTGTTATAATTTATGCACATTTATATTCTCATTTTTCTCTTTTCATATGTTGTCCTCCATAACCCTACTCTTGTATTTATTGAACACAGCCTTTGTGTAAAAAGCACGTCTCAGTGTGCAGATCTTCACGCGCCTCGGGCGCTACTGTAAATCTCATAACACCACCTCGCCTATAGTGTAGAGCGAGCGTTTTACTGTCGCGTCGCGTCGTTCGCTTTAAGTGCCACAGTGTTTCTCGTGCATGGCACAGGAATGCAGGAGGCGGAGGCATAACCGTATTAACATGTCTGTAGTCCAACAATAGTATTCAAAGTTTACTCCACCGTGCACGAGCTCTTCAAACACCTTTAACATTCAAAACTGGATTCATTTCGGATATTCGCTCAATAAAACGCATCGTTCTCGTCAGAAAATAGACTTTTGCGCGTTTTAAAACACTCGTTTTTTGTATTAGTCAGTTTCAAAATATAATTGTATCTTATTTTATCTTTGTCTTAACGCTTTGTTGTTCGATACCATATACAGTCATCTAGACGCTATTTTTAAGTGCCCTTGGCAAGCGCGTGCCGGACTTCTTGAAGCGATTGAATCTGCTCAGCCATGAAATATAGTTTTGTCAGAAGGATCTACCAGTAGATTCATTTTTTTTCCTAAGTTAAAAGAAAAAAAAAAAAAAAAAGTCTGAAGTCGCGTGTTGATCCTGCTTTTAAGGATGTCTGTCCACAACGTTGCCTCGAGAAGTTCGGAAAAGCTGCTGTACTTTGGGTTTTTGGTTCTGGTTCGTTCAGCCTTATGTCATGGGTTTGCTGAAGAGTTCAATGTAGGCTCTTTTGATTTTGGGTCTGTTATTCTGGAGCCTCTGGACGGGTTGAGAAGATACGTGGAGTCCATTGTTGGCTCCCATGTGATTGAGATTTGTGTTGAGGTAAAACTGGTTTTTACTTTGTGAAATGATGTAATTCTATACTTTCCACGGGATAATATTGCTCATATTTGACCGTTCAAAATATTGCATAGTGGTTGCACTTACTGTGTTTCATTGAACTTTGTCTCAAATGTTTCTCCTGAAAATAGACACAAATGTGACATTTGCTGGATATTGAGAACATTTGAAATATTTGAGCTCATACTGAAATCTTGGTGTCTGAGCACACTTTTTGAAACTTTAGAGGAGACACATGATATTACTCAGCTTTTTGCCTAAGGAGAAACATCTGAGATGCATGAGAGAGACAAAACATCACAACAATTGATATACTGAAGAGATCTCCTTTGTGATGGTTTAAAACATTTTTAAACAAATATATGGGTTATTAAACGTCCCATCTAACAGGGAATGCTCTTTACTTGTCTTGTTTCTAGTCCAAATATCTAAAAATTTGATAACACTTTATTTTACAGTGTCCTTGTTACATATGTTACATGGATTTACCATAGTAATAACAGTAAATTGTGCATAATTACATGCAACTAACCCTCAACCAAACCATTATCCTATAGTATCTTAAGTACATGTAGTTAATCAACATTACTCAGTACTTAAATATATAATTACATTGTAACAATGACACCTTAAAATAAAGTGTAACCAAAAATTCTTAAATCAGATGCATTTACTAGATGAGTAAAATGACATTATGTCTTGTTTTCTGGGGAAATAAATCAAAATTAAGTGAGTTGGTGCTTAAAAAAAGATAAATTATCTGCCAATGGGGTAAGAAAAATAATCTTAATTCAAACAGAGACCAGATTATTTTTCTTACCTCATTGGCGAATCATTAAGATAGTTTTAAGCAAAAACTCACTTACTTTTGATTACTTTCCCAGAAAACAAGACATAATATCTTATGGCATTTCAATACTTTAGTAAATGCATCTTGATTTAAGAATGTTTAGATATTTGGCCTGGAAACAAGACAAAAATACCAAGTAAGAAAAGCATTTTTTTTTTTTTGCAGTTGGCTAACGTTCTGGCAAGATTCTCTCAAAGTTATGAGCAAACAGATCGTTATCTGATCTTTAATAATGTTCTCAGAATGTTATCACAAAAACATTATTTATACATCGTTCATGGAAGTTTTTTTTTTTCTGAAACATTTTAGTCTACCGTTTTGTAAATTTAAATTCAGAATGTTGAAAAAAACATTCAAAAGTATTCCGTAATGTTTGCAAAATGGAATGTTTCCTTAGCATCTGCATAACCAAGAAAAACAGTTTTTGGAACGTTTTGAACATTCTAACATTAGCAAAACGTTCTTAGAACATATTTTTGTTAGCTGGGTTACTGAATTCACTTCTCTTGTTCCCTAATGAATGCTTAAACTTTTGGTTTGTGGTATTCAGGGTTCTCTTCCTACTTTTATCCCTCTCTCATGTCATCCCTCTACTTGTTAATCCTTCTTTAACCCCCTCCTCTCCTCCACTCATACTTTGCCCTAATTTCCTCTGCTTATGTCCCCCTCACCCACCTCTCTTTGACCCAGAAAGCTGTGTTGTACCTTGACTCAGTGTTTGGCCCAGAGAACATCTATTCTGTTGCTATGGTAAGAACAAGTAAAAGTGTCAGAACTCATGTCAAAGGAGTTACACGGATTGGTTTGTGCACTTGCTTTGACACGCGCACTGCACATCCTTGTGTTACTGTCTGTGTGAAAGCGACAACTGCTACTGAGAAAAAATGCCAGAACAGGTGCACAAGTGCTTGGTGGCTCACGCCCAGAATGCCAAACAATGCTACTTTGTTCAGTGATTATTTTCACATTGACTCCCTTCATGAAGTCATGCACACACACTCTCTCTGTGTGTATACGTTTGTTTGTGTTCGTCCTTCACCAAATGAGGTGACCTTATGCCAGAGAGGAGTGTATTTGATCACAAGTAATGTATGTGTGATAGCTGCGCATGTATGTGAGTGATGGAGTTAAGCGGGTGCCCAGCTGCCAGTCTGGCAGCTTTAAACACACACACACACACGTCTGGTTCACTATCTTTGTGGGGACTCTCCATAGATGTAATGGTTTTTATACTGTACAAACTGTATATTCTCTTCCCGTACACTAACCCTACCCATCACACAACACTTTCTGCATTTTTACATTTTCAAAAAAAAAAAAAAAAAATTCTATATGATTTATAAGCTTGTTTCCTCATGGGGACCTCAATTTAGGTCCCAACAGTGACACGAGTCCCCATGAGTCAGTGTGCATTCAGGTTGAAGTGCCCACCGGGATAGAAAAACATGAACACACACGCACAGCTCTATCTGTTCTTACACAAATACTATTAAAAATTATAGCCCAACTCCTTAGCCTTTCAAGCTAGATACCAAACATGCTAGTTTGCTTGCTTTGTTTGATCTGAGTCAGCTGATGTTATCACCACTTAAAAGAATTTTTTGGGTTTAGTAAAAACGAGTGAAGCTCGTAAAAACAAGCAAAAATCATGGTTTATGCACTTGCAGAGGAAATATGACGTTCTGGAAGGTTTAAAACTCAAAATGTGCAGCTCATACATATCTCAAATCACTTTGATTCTTCCATTCAAAAATGTGTTATTTGAGCTGTAAAGGCTGGAATACACTACATGACTTTTCCCAGATTTTTGCCCCTATTTACAGTAGTTGATGCTAAAAGTCTTCGATTTCATCCAGTCAGAGGATATCAAACATGTTTGATATTTTAAGGTGATTAAAAAAAAAAAAAATTATATTTGTCAAGCATCTCCTAGCAGCAAGATACATACACTGCCTGGCCAAAAAAAAGTCGCTGTTTGGACTTAAATAGGCAAATGCTTAAGAGTCTATGATTGGGTCATTATTGCAGTGATTTTTATGTTTCTAGCATGTTATACGTTTGGCAACAGTTCTTCTAACCCTAATTGATGGAGTGTGTAGCTTTTCATTTCTTAAACAACCATGTAGGAAGACACATCATGGCCATATTCCAGGATGACAATGTCAAGATTCATAAGACTCAGACTGTGAAAGAATGGCTGAGAAAGAATCATTTTCACACATGAATCGTGAAGACCTTAAATCCATTGAAAGTCTTTGGGATGTGCTGGAGGAGACTTGACAGACTGACCGACTCTTGCATTGGCAATACAAGATCTGGACCAAAAATTGATGCACCTCTTGATGAAAATAAATGTTTCCATCAAGAGGTGCATACGTTTTTGGTTAATATGTTGCATACAACATGGTTGTTTAAAAAATGAAAAGCTACACACTCCATCAATTAGGGTTGGAAGAACTGTTGCCAAACATATAACATGCTAGAAACATAAAAATCACTGCAATAATGATCCAATCATAGACTCTTAAGCATTTGCCTATTTAAATCCAAACAGCGACCTTATGTTTTTGGCCGGGCAGTGTATTTCTGCATGAATTTGCATGTTCAGACTTCAAAGTCTGGTAGTGTGTGATCCTCAGGCGTTTAGTGTATCGTTTGATGACCAGTTTTCAAACCATTTTGGAAGTCAGCAAGTGTATGATGCCTAGTGTTTTAAAATCTGTTCAGATGTAAACTTTTTACATGTTCTCTGAACTTTATCACAGACCCTGAGCCTCACTTATAAAACGTGTGTACGCACAGATTTGAACTTAGAATGTATACGCTAAAATCCACGCCAACGTTCATATGGATAAAAAAAAACAAAAAAAACAATCTTTGACATGGAAAAGTGCTTAGCGCCACGTCAGGGTCTAAAGCACAGACATTTCAAAAATGAAAATTATCCCATGATTTACTCACCCTCAAGCCATCCTAGGTGTATATGACTTTCTTATATTAAAAAATGTCCTGGCTAATCCAAGCTTTATAATAGCAGTGAATGAAGGATGAAATTTGAAGCTCAAAAAGTTTATCCATCCATTATAAAAGTACTCCACACGGCTCCGGGGGTTAATAAAGGCCTTCTGAAGCGAATCGATGCGTTTGTGTAAGAAAAATATCCATATTTAACAGGCTATAAAGTAAAATATCTAGCTTCCACCAGACTGCCTTACATATTCAACTTACGGAAAAAGCATAACTGGCGTGACGTATGATGTCGGACGTAGTGTAAGCATTATGAACTGCGAGAGGCGTTACACTTTCTGCGCAAGTTGAATACGGAAGGCGGTCTGGCGGAAGCTAGATATTTTACTTTATAACGTGTTAAATATGGATATTTTTCTTACACAAACCCATCGATTCGCCTCAGAAGGCCTTTATTAACCCACTGGAGCCGTGTGGAGTACGTTTATAATGGATGGATGCACTTTTTAAATATAACTCCAATTGTATTCGGCTGAAAGAAGAATGTCATATACACCTAGGATGGCTTGAGGGTGAGTAAATCATGGGCTAATTTTTATTTTTTGGGTGAACTATCCCTTTTAACTATGTACTACCCTCTTATTGTGTTCATATTGAATCGCAAAACATTGCGGTGGGATACGGGTAAGGTTAGGGACAGGTTTGGTGGTATGGGTTGGTTTAAGGGTGGGTTAAGGTTTAAGGGAAGGTCAACACTGTAATTATAGATGTAAATACATAAATGTATTACAGCTGTAATTACATATACATACTATAAGTACAATATCATAACATGTATGTACACAGTGCATTGTATCAAATTATTAATTTAAATGTAAGTACATAGTAGTTAAAGACACCTAATATAAAATGTGGGACCCACATCTTTTTATGGCGTGCACATTTTTGATTCATTTGAATTAAATTTAGTTATCTTGAAATTTAAAAGGACACGATTCTTGTAAAGAAACCCTTATTAGTTTGGCATGCTATTTGATTATTTCTCAGAATAAAAGCAGTTTTTTTTCTCAGCTGTCAGTGACCCTATAAGAACAGGCTTGTGACCAGCTGCTTACCAAAAATGAATGAACGATGCAACATTTTGCCCTGTAGACACACATTGTTAGTGCATTAATGAAAACATGATTTTGTTTGTTTTTAAAAGTCAAAATAATGTCATATATGTTATCTGTAGAATTTGTATTGAACCCAAAATGTTCCTTTAATTGAACCATATGTGCATTGTGTCAGAGTGTTAGTTAATGATCAGCTATGGGCAGTTCTGTCCCCAGATCAGATATAGACCGCCCTCAATGCACATTACCAAGACACGTCCTGGAATCTAACCGCTTTCCTTTCCCTTAATGTTTTATTCAGTTTGTGGAAATGTTGCTGAAGTTTGTTGCTGAAGGAGCCGCCAGTGGGCTAAATGTCATTGCTGTGTATGTGTCTGAGATTCTCAGAGCTACAGGAGTGAACGGTGAGTAAAGGTCATCTCTCAGCCAGGGTATAAATGTAACTTGAATACGCATAACATCAGTCTCAAAGATAAATGGAATTCAGTGTGTAATGATCAGTAAAATATAAGCCACATGAAGTGTTCGCATTATCTGGCAAGCTTGAGCTGTTACTCTGTTGAGTACTAACAGAGAAAGTGTGTTACTGCTTCTCCTGAGGCTGTCGTAATGCTGATATAAATGACTGTGCATTACAGATATTAGGAGAAAGAAGGTAGTATTTCATCTCAGAAACATATGGGCCTGTATACAGAACATACAGTTGTCCAACTCATCAGTGGTGCCTAAACCCTTAAAGTCACCATGGAATCTAAATTGACTTGTTTTTTTATGGAATATAGCAGTATTTGTTTTTAATGTTTCATCCGTGCATGTCATTCATGTGTCCTCATAATATTTAATCAAAATAACTTCACCTCCCTCTTGCGGTGACATCTCTTCTCTTCTCTGATGATGCGTTTACTGGCTACATTTGTTCTTTTTAGAGAAGACATTTCACTACTAAACTAAAGTGTGAATAACCGGTTTAATTCTATGAGAATAGTAAAATCCACACCACGACTATAGCGATAACGACACAGAGAAACGATATCGTTGGAATCACTTTCAGGGCGATATTTTTCCAGCTGATGAATGATAAAAACATTGAGATCCAATCCAAATCCAAGCATTTGAAGTGGCAGACGACAAAACATTCTGTTTATTATTAGCCCACACTGCAGTAATATTGTGCGCTGGTGTGGACGCTAACACAGTGTCTACACCGGACGCGAGCAGTGCGACGCGACAAAAGACAATAGAACCCATTATAATCAGTGATGTTGTCTACATTGGATGTGGTGCGACACGACAAATCCACAACAGTAAACTGATGTCTCGTTCTATTTATGACGTACCCCAAACGCTTGCGATACTTCTCATAGAGAGGACAAATGGATTTGCAACGGTCGCTTTGTCGCGTCCAGTGTAGACAGCAAACACGGTGTAATATAGTTATTGTTATAGTTTTCTTTATAAGTTAAACTTTGGCATGTATGTTCACACAGAACGTACTTGACGGTCACCGTGATTTTGTTGATCCTGGAGCAACATTCCTGTCAAAAAATGTTGTCCTAACCCTATCCCTACCCCTACCCATAACTTATCCCTAAAACCAGAGGGAAATGACAGGTGAATAACACTAGCTGCGTTTCTATTAACCTTCAAATTGCACAAATTGAAATTATGAATTGAAAATACACCCAATGGAAACATCCATTTCGCAAAAACTCCCATGTATCGCAAAAAAGTTTTTACGCTCGCATGAGGTGGTTTTTCAGGCAGTTAGAAAAAGGAATATTATTTCGCAAACCTGCAATGGAAACATTTCGCATTTACAGGTCACCTGGCATACGTAAGTCACATGATCATTCTTTAAAGATATGTTTGGACAGAAGACGAGACAGAGTTCTTTATTAAACTCATAAAAGACAAAAGAATCACAGGAATACTGGATTCTGAATAACAAAGACATGCCACAATTTATCAAGACCTTGAAGCAGATGAGGGAGAAACACCCAGAAACACCTCATCCATGGGCACTCCCAAGCACAAGGGGCTTTCTTTACATTAATGCTTGGATTACATGCCTACATCTCCTTTGATTAAAAATAAGACGGCGGCTATTTACACTGTGAAAATAGCATATTTTCTTAGTGATATGCTATTTACATAAAGTGCAAGTAGTAATAGATTCTATTTACACTATGTAAAAATAGCAGCAATTTCTTTGCAATAAGTGCAAATAGTAGTTAGATGCTATTTATACTTTATAAATAGTGGCAGATACTTTTTGCACCTCAGTGTTTTTGTACATTACATGATATGCAATAATAACAGTGTAAATGATTATAATTATTAAAATTATTAAATGGATGCTGCCTTATTGGGACAATAAAGCCCACCCTACACCTACCCCTAACCGATAAACACTTTATTATTAAACTCACGTTAGACACTTTATTTCCACTTTTTGTTTATTTTCTAAATTTTTATTGAAAATAAATGCCTTTCTGATCTGATATGTGATTGGAAAAGGGAGTACAGAGAGTTCAGCAAAAGGTGGATTCGAACCTTGGGTCAATTTGTGCCAAAACTTTCTTTCATGCGCCTTACCACTACACTATTGCTGCTGTAAAAAATCCAGCGTCTTCCATAATTTTCTCTGGTCCAACCAGGCGTCAGTGGGCGGAGTTAGTGTAAATATCCTCTGCCAACAAGTCAGGCTATTTGCACTTAATGTAACTAGACACTCCGTAAAAGGCATGGCTAGTGTGGTGGCTGCGATTATACGTAAACCTACCAACATCCATGGCCATGATTTTTGGAGTGACTTGTGGTGAGAGGAAAAAATTACGTTTTAGTGGCATAACATCGGTTAATGGAAACACCGTCATTTCGCAATAGTTTTTTATCGACATTTGCAAAACATCGCAAAAGTTTTGCACAAATCTGTAATGGAAACGTGGCTATTGATGTTGAAGCACCTGGTTTTAAGCCTAAACTTGACATAAACTGTAAACGTGTGTTGGTTTGATTGGTTGATTGGAATGCTGTTGTACAGTGTTTTTCTATATACACATGCCCAAGATGGAAGTCTTTGACCATCTTGCTGCTTTTTCATTGTCTCGCACATGAGCGCATTGTTTTTAAGATGTTTCAAATAAAATAAAAAAAAGCTTTTAAAAGCGTGTCGAGGCTTTGCATTGATTTCTATTTATCAGCGCTGTGGCTCTGTAGTTGCATACTATTGTGCGACACCACATTTTTTAACGAAAAACTACTAGTTTGTGCTATAAATATAGATACCACAAATTGTGCGTCTTATTTGAGGAGAGCAAAGCACCACCCAGAACATCAACCAGATAGCAACCACTCCACATAGCGTAGAATGTAAATGTATAAACTTTGGGAATCCCTGCTGTATCAAATGGGAAACTGGGAAAAATAGCAACATGCACAATAATAAAGAAAAATGTTTGAGCTAATTCTGAGTTTGTGCAAGAAATCACACTCACATTTTCTAATCTAATTAACATCTGTTCTTTTTTTTTCTCTGTGTGTGTGTATTATTCAAAGAGACAATATCTTTCCCTCATTTCACCGCCGAGGGCGTGTCTGCTGTGACCAAGTGTGCTTTGCTGGCTCTGATCGGTTACTGGCTGCTGTTCTTCCTCCTGCGGTTCACTGTGGTGCTTGTGAGGCGAGTGTTTTGGCTGATTAAAGCGGTTGTGGTGCTGTGGCTGTTTGTGCGGATCGTCAGCGACCCCGTGGCCTCCTCTGAGGTCACCACAATGAGACTGACCCTACTAGTGCTCACCTGCGCTGTGTTTGGAGTCGCTACGAGCGGCGGCGGAGGCAGTCTGGAGAGCCGAATCAGCAGTCTGGAGGGTCGAGTCAAAGGGATGGAAAAGAAGAAAAGAGAGTGATGATGAGCAGCTCAAAACCAGTATACAGATATGGACTCATGATAACAGAAGGATGAGGACTCAGGGATGACATTCTGAGTGTTTTATGTAACTTGAAGCATATGTCTGATCTTGCAAGTTTCCTCCTGCTTTGAATATATTTCATAATTCACTGGACCAGTGAGGCTACTCCCATGTAAAACAAGAAAACAAAAACTCAATCAGACTCTGTGAATTTCATTAAAGCTATCCTTGATTGTTGCCTGTTGCTTTATGGTTGTCATTGCATGAACACATTCATGTTCAATTCAGTTCAACTGCACAACAACAGTAACAATACAAAATCAACTGATTAAGGAAACACAGATATGCGAGTATGGCAATGGTTAGACACTGTGTGACTCGACAAGACATTTGAATGTACTCTGGCCTTATTTGTCACAGTATGGATAACTGTATTAGATATATATTTGCATATAACTATCATATCTGAATAAATCATGCTAATTTGCCTATGGGAGACTTATTCCCAATGCACTAATACAGACGCTTCAACAAGTATTTGAATACATACACCATGCTTACAATGTATTCATTTCATTAATTATATAAATGGAAAAAATACTAATAGATATTATTTTGAACTAACCTTTCTGAGCCGTGTTGTCATTATTTTCACCATCTGGTGCCGAGGTGAGTTTTTATCAGATGTAAAGTCAGTTCTCCTCAAGTTCACAGGTGTAAACAATCATATTAACTATCAACATCATACGTTACCGTTTGACAACCATATATAATGCAGATATTTTCAGCTCTATTATTATTCTATTATTTTATTTTAGCATTTTAAACATAACGAACATTGCATCACGTGTCACTTTTTTTTTTTTTTTTTTTTTTGAGACGCCACGATTTTCTACGGTCTACTTAAAAAAAAAAAAAATTAATAGTAGAATTAATTCTACTAAATTAACATGGTAAACTGACAGCCCTGAACACAATATATTATCGTCCAAAGTAAATTTATATGCATAACTGCTGGGGAAACACGTACGGTAAATGTCATTGTAGCAAATGTTAACACTTTACAATAAGGTTTCATTTGTTAACATTATTATCTACATTAGTTAACATGAACTAACAATGAACAATACTTCTGCAGCATTTATTAATCTTAGCTAATGTCACCCTGAACTAACATGAACATTATATTAACTAATATTAACAAAGGTTAATAAATGCTGTAAAAAATATATCGATCATTAATAATGTTTATGTAGCATTAACTGTTAACAAATGAGACCTTACTGTAAAGTGTTACAATTTCCTAAAAATGAAGTAGAAAAAATGAAGTAGACGAGTTTGCTAACAAGATAAAAAGGGAAATACACTTCTATAGAGAGGCAATAAGAGTCTCCAAATATATATTTATTCTGCACTTTATATCTGGTACTTTATATATATATATCTCCTTTCTGGTTTTTGAGTTTTATCATGGTAAGTATCCTAATGATAGATAATTTATCCAGAAGATGGCGCCACTCTTACATTAAGGGCAGCTGCTTTGATTATAGATCCTTTTGCGAAGCAACTGGTTCAATTGATGCGACGCTTTGAA